>JANHGB010028591.1:0-28659 GCA_026283785.1 Coracopsis vasa | reverse complement strand
GCTACTATCAATAATAATAATAATAATAATAATAATAATAATAAGGGAAATAACAAGGGGAGAGAATATAAAACTAAAAGGAAAAGGAAAATAAAATAATAAACACAACTGATGCACAATACAGTTGCTCACCCAGCCACACCCAAGCAGTGATCTGGGCCTTCCAGGTTAACTCCCCCCAGTTTACACACTGGGCATGATGTGCTGTGGTATGGAATACCCCTTTGCCTAGTTTGGGTCTGGTGTCCTGTCTCTGCTTCCTCCTTCCTGGCTTCCTGTACCCCTCCTCACTGGCAAAGCATGAGACTAAAAAGTCCTTGATTGGGTAAGCATTACTTAGCAGCAACGAAAAACATTGGTGTGTTATCAGCATTGTTCTCAGACTAAAGTCAAAAACACAGCACTGCACCAGCTACTACAAAGGAGAAAAATAACTGCTTCAGCTGAACCCAGGACAGAGAGGAACAAACTAAACTTCTTGCCAGAGTTAAAATGCTGAAATACTGTGGTAAACTGCATTCCATATATAAAAACAACCACAGTAGGTCAAATCAGTCCATCCAGCTCAGTATCCTATCTTTGAGTGGCCAAAGCTGTATGTGTAACTAAGGAAAAATGAAGAATGGAGCAAGAATGCATATATTTACATAACATGTCTTTCCAAATACTTACTCAGCTTCCAACCATTTGCAAGAAGTAGCTTCCTAAGGCATGTTTTACGTACATTCAATTACCTTCACTAATTAACTCTCTAAGAACTTGTGCAGCTTCTAAATTTCAAGCCTATGCAAATACAAAAGTTATTTTTTCATCTGGCCTTTTGTCTTGGTGGCCACTCAACCATCCCAGAACTTTTAGAAGCCTAGCATCAACCCCATGTTTCAGTTAGAACTTCCATCTCCCATATTTATCTTCTTAATGCAAAAAAAAAAGCTAGTTCTGCCAGGTGACAGCCATAATAAAACTAAATTTCCAATGGAAAAACTCTTTTGCAGAATGTGCAGAACAGCATATCCAAGGGTTAGTGAAGTCCTATTGCTATAATAGCTGCCTCAGTGTTCACTATGGGAGGCGCCTGACGAGGCAGTGCATTTCTGATAATTGTTTGTTTATTCATTTTCTCTACCAGATGCTTTTGCATTTCTCTACTTCCAGTTTTCCAGATTTCAGCAGGGCTCTGCTCTTAGATGATTTACACTCTTCCATCAGCTTCCTGTTTATTGCCAACCCCTTCTTTGCTTTCTCCTTGGTCATGTGAAGGTCAGTTCTATTTCTCTGGTCTTCTGTTTTTCCTCTTGCAGCAACCTTGTCCATGCCATAACACCTCTATTTTCCTGGAAGCTCTGACAAAAAGCTTCTTTTTTCTTCACTTGTAAGTCTTCAAAGCTTCAAATGTCAGAGAGTGCTGGAACAGATGCCTCAGGCACAAATCCTGTAAGGCAAAGACCACACCGTTTTGTGCTGTCTCTCTCAAATGCAAAAGGCAGAAGGGGAGGAAGTTAACCCAGGGGTTTAGCCCACCACTTTCAACACCTCTTTTCGATACTGGGAACCCTAAAAAGAGAAGTTTGTGTTCCTATTTAAAAATGAATCTGTGCAACAGAGATTGCTGGTGGCTCACTGAGTGCTGCTCAGAGCATGGTGGATTCAGTCAGCTCTACCATGTTTATGCCAGAGGCCAGAGATTTAAGCAATTTCAGAACATACACAGATAGCCAGCTCTGTGCTCGGTGTCTGGCTAGCTTGCTCATTTTATCAGAAAACCTACCTAGCAGAAGTCTGCCAATTTAGCTCATTAAATCATGATTGGAAATTATTTAATGAGCTAAATCAGCTCATGAAGAATCAGACCAACTGCACAGAGACAGAAAAAATTCAGTGTAGACAGGATGCAAGAAAGTAGCAGAGAGCTGAGAGATCACTTGGAACTACCTATATCCCTCCATGTGCTCCTACTGTTTTGACAATTCATCATGATTAAACAGAAAACAAGCTTTTCCTTCATAAAAGCTAAATAGAAGCTTAAAGGAGAAAATATTATTCTAATTCATCCCAAAATGGTATGTTGTCTCTGTACACTAGTAAAAGGCAGAGTCAGTCCCTGTAAATGAGCCACAGTCCTCATAGACATGTTTAGAATTCATGTATCACTGACACAGTTTTGCAACAAAGCACAGGCAAAAAATGGTGTTGCTGCTTCCCTAGTATTGCTGTGTGATACATTTCCTGCTCTGACTTTCCTTACTACTGAAAAACACTTTTTAGTCACAGCAATTAGAATCAACAGAGATTCTAAAAGATTTCAAATGCTTAGGATTTCTGCTAGGAACAAAGGTTGTACATAAAAATTAACTGTTTATATCAAACACAATATAAAATGGGTAACAAAAAATATTTAATTATTAAACGTTATTGTACTGATGGATGCAAGACAGATTGATTTCCAAACAAAAGTGGCAGCCAGTAGAGAAACTAAATATAACATGGTCTCTTTTTCTGAGTACATAATGAAGAAAGATTACGAACATGGTGAAGAAAACCACCGAAGACGACTGTGGCTTATTGTCAAAAGAAAGAAGACCTCATGATCATTAAAATTTGTTATTACACAGTACAGTAAAAAGGTAAACACTGCAACACTTACCAGATTCTTCTGCATGCTACCAGCAGTACAGGCAGGAGTTTAGTTGGCAATGGATCAGGGGAACTGGATGTCCACATGCATCTGTCTCCAAATACCAAGCTTCTTGGCAAGGGATCATCCGTTAAGACAGTCCTCATGTCTCCTCATGTAATAGCTGAATCCAAGACCAAGATGAATCTGTGCTGGCATCCCAAATCAAAATGCTGTCTTGACCTGGACAGAGTATTGCTGAAAGCCTGTATCTTATCTTCTTCTTCCTTCCAAGTTATCTTCATATCCTTTGCTTTGATACAGCAAGGTTTTTAATGGGCCTTAATACAGGGCTGTCCTATTATAAACAGACATCTTTGAAGAAATCTGCATGCCTGGACTTCAGGATTTCATGTTTGCAGATCCCCAGCAGGGATCAAGAAGGTCCAAAATATTTGCATGGCTTAAAGGTATGACATGATCAGAGCAAAATGTTAAGCCTGACTGCTATGTATACTAGGTCTCGGGAACACATAGAGCAAACAACCAAACCTGGCTGCACACCAAGATTTAAAACAGGAAGATGACATCCAGCATCCATGACTCCAGGCCAGGAGACACTTGGTATGGACAACTGCAAAACTCTGTAAGGAAGCATTTGGAAGGCTCCCAAAAGCACCTAGGGCATAGCTGCAGCAAGAACATTCACACTGTAACGGTCTATACAGAGAAACCACTGTCAACGACAGCTGCAAGAGGAACAAAGTCACCGCATTTATTTACCAGTCATACCACACTACGGAATCATTCAGCGCTGGTCCACATCTTTTAACTGATAAAACCCTAATTTACAAAGCAAAATCAACCAAAATAAAGTCCAACACATGCAAATAAGTACTAACAGCCAAGAAGGAAAAAAATGAACCATGAGACCAAAATTTATACTGCCGCTCCAGAATTATCCATCTTGTTTTGCTTACATCTCTCTTCAGATACTATACACTTTAGACCTTCTAACAGAATACTCAAAACAAGATAAAAAAAAATCTGCAGTTTACTGCTTATTACTCAAATATAAACATATGTGGTCTCATGCAAGGCACAGTAAGTAAGAAAATAAATAAAGACATTTAAGTTTGAATGAAGTAAGGCAAGTACCTTATAATCTTGATCTGGCAGCATGTTGAGTAAGAAAGTCACCATCTTCTGCGGAAACTCATATTTTATTGTCCAAAATAATAATTCTTCTAGAAAACATTTATGCTTCAAAACATCCATGATAGATTGATCTGCATAAAAGGTTGGAGGAGGGGATGCATAATGTAATAATCACGAAAACTAAAAGCAATGATAGTGCAGTTGCACCGTCTTATATAAAATTCAGTAACAAAAATTTTAGAACATTTTTGTGTACTCTGTAAATATTTTTTTTTCCTCAAAAATCCCTGGGAAGATGAACATGGCCAACACTGCAGTGTCAGTCTGTAACAATAAAAAGGACCTCCCAGAGAAGCCAGTGAAAGTATTTAGTACAATTCTACCACACAGAGTCTAGTCTTCACTGTTTGCATTGAATCGCATCACCTTACTGCAATAGCTCCACTGACTGTAATGAATCACAGCAATATGCACAGTATTTACAGAGCCACTTGAGGGAAACTATTCATACAGACTACTATTTAACTGAAGTTAAAATAGCAAAACAACAAAATACAATTTAAGTAATGAGTTCTATCACCTAAGAACACTTACGTTCTGTTTATAAAGCTCTAAACAAGCAAAATAGAAACAATAATGTATCAGTTATTCTCATTTTGAAAGCATCATATGTTCTGACTGACCAACCACGCAGCTGTTCGTCGGCTGTCGTTTGGGTTTTTTTAAACATAAAAATTACTATAATCAGATAACCAGGCACTAGTTCCTCATGGTACCAGAAGAGAGAGTCTCATCTTCCCCCCTTCAACTCCTGGCCGTTCACTCTGACCCCTACTCATGCTGACAGTACATCCCTGTAGGGTACCTATGGAGGAATCAAACCATCTTTCCATTCTGTCAGCTGTGGTTTTAAGCATATGTTTCCCAATTGCAAAGCTGCACAAACTGACCTCTTCTAGAACAAACTGTTCATGACACTATGGCTTTGACAAAGCATAAATCATATTAAATCCATTTAAAAAAATATACTAAAATATAAAGTCTTTATCATCATTCTTCTAAGAGGTTATGTATGATTTAAAACTGCAACAGGTATTGTTTACTCCTGTAGCATGTAACAACTAAAGAAAAATAATTATCATAATGCTCCTTTATACCTAGAAATCAACTAGACCTGGGACACGCGCATACACACACATGCATCCCCCAAATGCCATATTCCAGTGGGACTATATGAAGTGTTCCCATCAGCAGAGATTCAAAAACACTTAAGCTGAACATCATCTAGATGTTTGAAGACTCGACACTTCACTGTAGTAAGACAGCTTCAGGAACTGCACTGGATAGCTTCTTGCCCATCCATAGGCATTTGAGTATTTCCTAAGCAGGAATTACCTCAAATTTCCACCATTACCAAAGGTCAGAGCTCCCCAGTCAAGAGACCAATCAACCCAAAACATATCAGGAAATTGCAAAAGATCATAAATAGTATCACATAATTTAAGTATTAGGATCTCCTCAAGACTCTAGCAAGCCACACACAGACAAGAATATTTTTTATTCAATATATTCTATAAGCATCGAAATAAAAAATTACCTTCACAGAATCATGAAATATTTTAATATTAAAGTGTTTGTAAAGCATTACACATCACATACTGCAGCAAACATACAATGATTATTTATGTGCTCTTCCTTGTCTCTTGCTAAGAAATTGGTTCAGAGATTTTACTGCCCATGAAAGCTTGGTAGCCAGGCAAACTGAAGTCCTCTGTCCAGAGAACAGACAGCACCGGTTTAGGTACATGCCAAATACCACTGAATAAGAACAACAGGCATGGAGACAAGTGGCACACCACCTCATCTGTCACTCACATGCACCTTTCTCTGACATGTATCACAACTGAACAGCATGTACTAAATTCTTTATGCAGCAGTTTCAGGCAGGGACAGAATATATATATACTTATACTTGCTATAGAATTTAAGTAGGCAGAATGCTCTTATTCAACTTGGAAAATTTGTCAAGAACACCAGGACTCATGTCCCTGCTCTTGTGAAAAGTGCCACATGAGTTTGAATTTCTTTCACCAAATAATGATTAAAAAATATTAAGTCAATAGTGCCTGTGGGTTTAAAATTACCTTAAACATCTGGTACTTCAGATGGATGCAGATTTTAAAAGAGTAAAATCAAACTCCTCTCAATACTCAGTCCCATACCTGTATCAGTGAACCTCAGCATAAAACCTGTATTTTTTTTATTGACACCTTTTATTCTTTCTTAGCGCCACAGAAAACCCCACAAACTGTTGTAAATATCTCTATGGAACACAAGTCTTGCATTCCAAGATATCCCCAGTATCTAAATAAACCTCTATGAGGACAGTACCACTAGAGACCTGGGATGGGACTGGGAGTCTGCTTATACGGAAAAGGTAAATCTGTTTTTATTCAATACTCAGTTTTCTAAAATTTTCTTTTCATACTCTTATTTTATACCCTATTGGACATAAAATATGAATACTGAAAACTTCAGAAAACTATTCAATATTTAATAAAAACAGATACTTACCCTTCCCCCATTGGCAGACTCCCTCCTCTGGGGCTGATACTAGAAGCTATCAACATCATGAGCACAGTCCATGTTGGGATGCCTCAGAGGGGGGAAGACTACAATCCTGGGGGGAAATGAAATGTTGAATTAAAGTATCCTTTTTCCTGAAATGCCATTGCTGATACTGGTTTTCAGATCAGGTACCTTCTAAACCTGAACTTCCTCCCTGCCTATTTCCCATATTCAGTTATTATGAATCAGAGAAACTCAATTTTTTTTCTTGTGTTACCTGACTCTTATCTTTTAGACAAGTCAACTGCCTCAAAAATTCAAGTAAGAGAGCTTCCCTTGGATATCTATAAGTTTCCTGCATTTCTCCAAAACTACCTCTTCTTCCACACTATTATTCTCTACCACAATCTTTCACACACCATTTCTAAGATTGCCTCTTAATACCATTGTTGCAAAAACAATTAGCTGTTTTTCCAGCTTCCCAATCTTTTTCCTTCAATCTGAAACCACTAGAAACAATCTTACTTTCTCATACTCCTCACAACACCTTCCAACCTCTTTACTGACCTCATGAGACCTTGCATTTCAAATTCAAGTTCCAAACCTTCAACTCAAAGCTTTTCCAGAAGTTTAATTCCAACTTTCACCTGAAGGTTTTCCACCTGAATGTTCTTTTCTCAAGACTTGCAATTTCTTTGTGCTGCCTTTATCAGTCTCTTCATACTCGTAATTAAAAACAAAACAACAAAATAAAAACCCCACAAAAACAGAAAGTACTTTAATAATAAAAATAATATTTAAAATATTATTACTAAACACTTTAGCACAAAAAATTGACAAGCACAGGATAGGGCCACCTTGCCTCTAGCCTATGGCCATTATTGAATTAGAACTTGCTCTGACCTCAATGTAAGTGCTGCTCATGTTGGACTAGAAATTGCACAGAGGACTAATTTCAATCTAGGAAAACAATGGAGTGGTTTTGATTCAAGTATCTTTTCTTAAACATCACTAGAAGAGTAGACAAAGCCCAACCAGAACCAGAAAGAACCACTCTTGCCTGCTTGAGAACACAACCATACTGTACAGAGGCGTAATGAAAAAAAGAACAGATATATCAAAAAACTTGTTTGCTAAGCTGCACTGCAACCTTCCCAGCCACACAGTGAAAATGGAATGAATTTTTAGAGGTCAACTTACGACATGAAGGTGACAAAATGACTGGTCAAACAGAGTCCCAGATAGCGGTACTCACTCAAGGGAAAGTTGCCAATTACCACAATTTCACTTGCTACTCATTTTTAGATTTTGCTGTGTTTAACACCTGTCACATGCAGCACTCCAGTGCTTGGGAAGTGAACAGATATCCCTAGATAATTTTTAAGATAGACAGAAAGCAAATATGATAAACTGAGATCAGTACTTTATAAATACCTTTGGTGGTGCTGCTTAGTTTCACCCTCTTGCGCTTGCCCACACCTTGGCTACCATCTTGGTCCTCCTGAAGAGTTTAAGAAATTGATAATGGTATATTTAGAATGTTATTGCCAAGAGATGGTATGCTCTCAAAATTCTGGTTTAACTATCAAGCTAAAACAGAAAATCCCAAATATACCGGAAAACTACTTTTACTGTTGACAGGAACCAATGGACTCCATGCAACTCCGCAGAAAAAAAAAAACAACACATTTTTTTCAAATTGCCTTTTTTCCCCTACAGGCAACATTACTATCTGCAAGTTCAGACAGCTTCATCTATTCAATTAACTTTGTAATGTTTCTTGCTTTGATTTCTGAAACTGATTGCTACAAAAACGTTTAATGCTACAAAAATCTCAACTGTTGCACATCCAAGGTTTCACCTCATTCTTCTGTAGGGTTTGGGGTTTTTTGTTTCCCAAAAGAAAAAGCAGCCAACATGCTGACTATTACAGTTTGCAACACAGGCATTTAGCTATACATTTTCTAACCAATATAAAAGTTTTCATGCAAGAATAAAGTATTTTTGACACCTTTAAGAGGTCAAGTCTAATTGCTGAATTCTAATTGCTTGTTCCCTACAGAATAATGGAAACACTTTACACAGGCACTTGTCATCTGAAGCTTTCAAGGCACTTTGCAAACAAAATAGTAAAGGTTCCAAAATGAAATGCAAGTTAAAAACATCATCACCACCACTTTACAAAATCTAACACTAGGCATTAAAAAAGAATGGGACATTGCAAGACTATATTAAATACTGCATGGATCTTTACCAACAATGGTAATAGTCCTAATGCAACAGTGGAAATAAAGATTCCTACTGGATCTAATAAAATTACTTAATTAATGCAGATATCTACTGTTATAACTAAGTCATCAATGTCATTCTCCTCTTAGCAAATGCTATATTTTACGTCCAAACTTCACTACAATGATAAAGAACCTGATACTCAGGAAGTTACTGTCCTTCGTTGGGAAGAAAGATTATTCATATTTTATATTCAAGGACTGACCAAAAGTTTCATATTCATGAAAAGTCAGAATTTTCCTATCCTTTCAGTACCTCCATCTGAAAATTCATTTTAAGATGGACAAACATTTGAACTCTTAGGTGTCCTATGGTCTTTGTGAACACATGCAACTTTTGTACTTCAATTGGGAGCCAGTCAATTCTCAAGATGTTGCCACTGCCCACTCCCCCACCGGGGGGCCAAGTACTCTAAAGCAAACATCAGACCTGCTGATAATACTACAAGACTCTGCAACTTAAGTCTCCTGCCCTGAAGAAGAGGCGTCTAAATTCCTGTAGCTAGAAAGCTGATAGCTGGAAGTCTCAAGACTGCTTCAGCAGTCTCAGTTAATCCAGAGAATTGCTAGAGGGGCCTTAACCAGAAAACAATGCATTTGTGTATACAATCTGTGATTAATGTGTTGGATTGTAGCCTCCAACATCACTGCTCTGGCAAATAAAATGCAGTATGAGAAAAATGTAAGCATCTAACAGTCTTTATTGCAACTTTTGAAGTGATTTCAATAAAAAGAAGAAAAATTGAGTGACTTATGAGAAACTCTTTCTTGAGAACTCTTTTTTTCCCCTCCATAACATTAGACAGTTGGCTTCCATTGCTTAAGTAAGGTAGGATTACATCTTAATGTCAGTGCAGGAGTTTTAACAGCCTTGAGATTGAGAGTGCTAGGTCACATGGTGTCTTACAAGCCCAGGGATAAAGAGTAAGAGAATGAGTAAGCAAAACACCTTATTTTTACCCATTGGTCAATGCTGTCTAAATATACCTGCATAACAGCAAAGACCTATGTAGGTTTACTTAACATAACATATAACAATATGCCTATGGTGTGCCATATCTGTTGTAAATGCAAATAATAAACTTTAAATATTATATACCATACATTGATTTTTGTATGATTACATTAAACAGCAATTGGAGCCAACAAGTATATTAACTGAGTAATACAGCATTCAGTGCTCAGTAAACTACAAGAGCAGCCAAAAAGAGATATCAAAAAAGGTTTATTTGTCACTGGGGTAAAAGTGATTCCTCGGAACATAAAAATTGCTTAAGTAGGAGGGCAGGTTTAGGCAGGACTTTTTGTCTCCTTTTGCACAAACCATGAAAAAGAAAAGATAACAAAAGAAACTAATAGCAAGTTCTATACAATACTATAGGATGTAACACAAACTATTTAAGAAATAAAGCACATACTACTGGCGGGGAAGGAACAACCTATAACAATCTCAGGATAAATCAATCCGTCAGATTTATTTTTATCTTAGAACTATCTACTATTGTAGAAGTGAAACTAAATACCAAACTACGCAAAACTTTTCAAGCTGTTTAGTACCCTGCAGCAGCACTGCTCTGATTTGTAGCCTATGTGAATTTGGTAATCTAGCCTTTCATCTGCGAAGCAACGCTACTTTTAAGGCTTAATTGGTAAGAAAAAACATTAACCTTTCTAAATTCATCTTAAATATCAGAGGAAGAAAATCCAGTCAAAAGTGTACTCTTGCCACACTTTTTAATTAGAACACAGTTTTTACTCTGCTGTAAGAGAGCACAGTAAGGCATTACAAAAGCTTTGTATGCGCTTTGTAACTTACAAGGGAGGTCAGGGTAGAGGAAGAGAAGTCAAAACAAAGTAACGTTTTTCTCCTTTCTCTAGTAACATCATTTTTCTCATCAGTATTTCAGCCTCCCACCTGCACAGTTCTATTTTGGCTTTTGGATGAAAGGACTGGATGTACTTTCAGCAATTCATATTTGTCAAGCAGACCACTATTAGAAAAAATATTGTAAAATAAAAAATTCACTTTCTCCAGAGATGCCACCGAGGGTCGACATTATTTCTAATTGCATCCCATATTGTATCAATGTGATTTTATTGAAGATATGAAAAGAAAATTCAGAAGTGAAAATACATACTAAGAAACACCTAATTTTTTGAGTGCTTAATGTTTTAGCTCTATGTTACTTCCTAATTATTTTTTTTTCATTTTCTAAAGACAGATTTCAAAACAGGCTCTTGTGCTTCTTTGCAATGCATAACTTAATTAACATCTTAAAACTGATTCCAGGTATGTGAGTGTACGCAGAATTTCGATCTAGAAAACTCACATCCACAGTAACATAATAAAATACCTTTATATCCTGGAGATCAGAAAGAAAAATCTCTACACAACAGGTATCTTTAACTAGCAAGCTGTAACGCAGTTGCTGTAAATCCTCCCTTTATTCATTCTTAAAATATCTTTTCCTTGAAAAAAAATATTTTCCCTATTAAAAATATATATTCTCCCTAAAATATATCTGTTGCCACCTCCCTCTTTTAGTTCTGTCACAAAAGAAACATCAGCAATATCCAATCTCTCTTCAGACTTAGAAGAACTTCAGTTTATTCCCCTCTCCTCATCACTTACAGGAGTAAACCACAGAGAAGCATGCTGAGCCACTGAAAGTTTATTTGAAAATACTCCATGAGGTTATTAACATTAACTTGAATTGCCTTCTTTCATGGTCCTTATAAGGGATAGTCAGCAGTCTTTTGTGGTTGATTTTGGGTTTGTTTGGGTTTGTTTGTTTGTTTGTCAAGTGATGGTGAAAAACCAGCAAGCAATACTTTGAAAAATGCCAGATTATAAATAGCACTGCTGAAAGCGTAACAGATGCTATTGTGCTCGTGACAGAGGCAAACAAGTCATACAACTGTTTTAGACATACACAAACAATTGGTTTTACTTCAATACTTGCTCACACAGAATTCAACATAAGCAAAGATTCTACAAAAACTACACTTTACATTATTTAAAGTTTGTTATATTGCCCTACAAGAATGGCTGCTAAGACTTACTAGTTGAAATTGGGTTTTAAATAGTAGTGGGAAAAAACATCAAACTGAGAATAAATTGATACAGTAACTCTACCTGAATTAAACTTCCCTCCTTAAATTTCATGTATTTATTACAGCTCAGTCTTAAGGGAGATTCCCTCCTTTTCACTCCCACTCAATGTGTTTGTTAAGTAAGGTCAAGTCTACACATGGGAATTTATCTACAGAGAAATTCTCACTGCTGCTATCACCAGTTCAGCTGGATTCTCAAGTGCCAAAAACTGCTAACACCATTCACAGCATCACATGCTTTAAGTTAGCTTTAATCAAGCCCAATTTACTTGATAGTGATTTCTGAACTACCTACACAAGTTTCTTCTACATTACATATATATATTAAACTGAAATAGTATTAGCAAAAATAAGGATTTTTCAAGAAGTCCTTAGTAAATCAAAGGCATAAGATCTATTCCTTTATATCTCATTTATTTCTAATTATTAAAATGGAGAGAATATGTGGTAGATGGAAGAGTTAAGGTTTGTAGGATTTGGCTGCAAGCATTCTCTCCATTTAATACTCCGTTGCAGGTCATTATAGTCTTTAAAAACAGTCTCACCTCATCTGAAGAATCCCCTTGTCCTGATGTTGCTGTAGCACCTGCTAAACCTTTTGAAATAAAAAAATTCAGATATTCCTTTTGTAAGTCTTAAACTGAAAAGAGTTTATGATATTTAACGAGCCAGTATGAAATGAACACATTAACTTTTTTTGAAAGATACACAGCAGTGGACTGAGAAGTTGGAGTAAGATTTCCAATCAATACAAAATCAATACAAACTTCAACATACCAAGTTAACAGAGATGTGTTCTTTCAGAAATTGCAGAAAACTCTGACTGCCTTCAGTGATCAAAAAAAAAAATCCACAGCACTTTTGTAAGAACAGGGGGCTTAACTCAGTTGCCGTGACAAAATTCCACTACGAGCAATTTCATCTTGCCTACTCAAATTCCACTAATGCTATGACTGGGAAACAGCGCTTAGTATATTAGCAACAAAAAGTTAACATGTTTAGCTTTGCTGATAGAATTACAATGAGTCCTGTAATTTGGTGGTGCACTAAATAACAGGTAATTCCTTAAGCCTTATTAAGATTTGTTTGGGTTGTTTGTTGTTTTTGTTTTGTTTCTTTTACTAAACTAAAGAACAATTTATATCAAAAGCAGCAATAGTAAAATCTTCTCTTCAGATACTTTTCTACACAAACCTTGAACTGCTAATGTGCTAGTTCCAGCTCCTTGTTCCTGCATACCACATGCAATTTTATCCTCAGGAAATGCCAGTCCAGAGCCTTTCAAAGCAATGAGGTACTTTTCATGACTTTTCTTTGCACATGCATTCTCTCCAACACCTTGAATACATACGTAAAACAGCATTAATGTACAACAGCTACTTGGTTCATATACTCCATATTCAATAAAAGCAATCTAAAAAATGGTCCATAATGTCTTAATAAGCTGTATAATTATAAGATGTAAAAGCTAAGAAGTTTTTTCAACTAATGAACTGAAATCCAAAAGACTAGAAACCTCCACAGTTTTTGCCCTCCAACACAGTGTTTTCTTCTAAATGATGTACCCAATTTCTGTCTTATCAGCACTGCCACCATTAACATTGAAGTACAAAAAGGATTTGGTTGGTTTTGGACAGAAAGGACAGGGACCTACAATTTCCCATGGTGAAAAAAATAAACCAACAAAAACCAGTAATGGTAATACACCAGGTATGATTTCTAATATATGGAATTTTTCTTTCAAAGTTCAAGTTCTGGCAGCTGCAATTAACAGAGACTATTCATAAAGGTAACATAATTGCAACTGTTTGATGAAACGAAGTCACACTGAACACTCAGGATATAAAATTTTCCACACAGAAATGGACCAAAAAAACCCAACACATTTGTTATAGAAGCAAAAAAAAAAAAAAAAAAAAACTTTAGAAGGAAAAAAAAAAAACTTTAGAAGTGCAAATTCTGCCAATTGTTGAAGGAAAAGAAAACATGAAAAAGATTATGGCATCTTTTTAGCTGTGCTCCTTTTGCATTGGAAGCCAAAAGGACAGGTTTTGCTCTAAAATCCCTTTCTTTTCTTTCCCTACCCAGAAACTGTACCTACTCCTGCACACGTATTCTCCATTCCAGAAGTCCAGATAAGAATCCCTTACTTCCCATTGCCTCTCCACTTTTCTATCTCAGGAAATTCATTGCATATAGGAAAAGAGAAATCATTAAATTTCTCTCAATCAAATATCATTAAACAGGAGAGAAAAAGAGGAAGGAAACAGAATAAAGACAACTGTCCCTGAGGCAGCATTTCCAAGTGTTTCTCCTTCCAAATAATGATTTGGAGATTGTCTGTTCTACAACTACCTGTTGCCCAAGCCAGTTACAGCAACTTAAATCTACAGTAATCACTATTTGTTTCATACCTATGCAAAGGAAGTACACAAAGGACTCAAAAAAAACCACCTTCTAATTCCAACAAAGTAAGATGGAGTTAATTTATACTAGGTGGTTTGGAGTTAATAGTGACTGCCCAATTTTTTCAGATTCATTATGATTTGGTACAGGATGCAATAAATAATTGGGGGGAGGGAGGAGGTATAAGGAAGAAATGAAAAATAAAAAAGCTTTGCACAGAAGTGCAAGACGTACAATGACCTTTTGCCATTCAGGTCTCCTCCTGTAACCTCTGTGAGAGCAGATCCCAAAATAAGTTAGACATATTCCACTTCGAATAAGCTTGATATGCCTTATTTGGAGGATCTAAGCTGCCACGTTCACCTCACTTTGAAGATAACAACTTCATTATAAGAACTCTTTTGAAATTAAGTATCTTTATACAGTTATCTGGGACACAGAAGATAAAAGGTTTGCTCTTAATAGCAAATGTTTCTAGTTGCTCCTGAAGCCCACCCCCCTTCTATCAACAACAACAAAAGTATCCTTAAAAACATGCATTTTTCTGGGTTTTGAGATGTCAAATAAAAACATGCAGAAACTGAAGTGATAAACAAAATTTATGCCCTTAAATTCTTCATAACTTGAAAATTTAGTTATTAGAAATAACACAAACATACCAGAGCTAAGATCTTTGTAGAACTGTTGGCTAGTCAAAACCTGCGTAAGAACTGATCGCATTGCTCCTCCCATTTTGGTCAAGTCTTCTAGAAAGGAAACATGAGGCTCCAAAACCTGGAGGATTTTATGAAGGTCTTTCTCTGATGGCAGATCAAGAGCTGAAAACCACACAACAAGAACTTTTGGTGTAAATGTAATGTAATTTGATCAAGACCTTCACAAGGCAGAACAGCTATGACCCCCACAAAATAAATTGTGCTAATAATGCTCTAAAACCCACATGTGCAAGTTTCAAATTAATCCCAATTTCATTTTCTTGAAGAGCTCAACATAATGCTTGGTAACCTTTAAAGTATTTAAGAAGCTCTTCAGCAGAGAACAAAGATCAAATGACCTAGCCAGGCAGTAAGTTTGTTAGGAAAAGAGGTACAAAATTAAGTACTATTATAGCATTCATGCATTCTATATAGTATTCATGTATTGTTTCTTCACAGATTGAAAAGCAAGAGATAGCAGCATGGTAAGATACGCTACACACATGCAAATTGAAAACATACCAGGCTCATTATACCCCTCTCTTAAGTGCTGAATAAGACTAAAGATGAACTGTGGAAGAACTAATTCTGACATCATCAACAAGTCTTTTGGGACACATGGAACATTTGAATTTGACTTAATCCGGTGTCTTTTACAAAACCTATAAAACAGATGAGAAAAATGTTAGCCAAGCACAGCTCAGCAGAATATATACTAAGAAAATCATTACTTTTTTATATATTTTTCCGATATTGCATGCATTTAGACTAAAAGTGGGGCAGAAATGACAATCTGAAATTCCAACGAATATGTTCAAACCTATTTTGTTTCTGAGTACAGCAAATTATCTAAGGTGCCACTTTTTTTGCCCCTTATCAGAGTCCACATATCTAACATCCCAGTTCCTTTCCAGACATGCTAGAAGCTTCTTCCACTGAACAATTAAATTTTTTCTTTATCAAGACATATCTCCCAATTTCTAAAGAGACTAATTGAAAACATCAAACTAAAACAGTTCCTCCCCTTTCTGTGAAATCGTCGGGGGCTGCCCTGAGTCTTCAAGTCCCCATGCAGCTTCTGACATTTTTAATGTCTTTTGACATTAAATAAAAAGAACTCCTAAAAGCTTAAGACATTGCAGGATCAGTATTTATTTCAAATGTATAACAACTAAGATTGACTTATCAAACGATGACAGAAATAGCCTACAAAAACTGTGTAAATTGTTTCATTTAAAAAGAAAACATTTCTTCTTTGGCAAATTCCTGCATGGTAGTAGCTGAGGCTTGGCTAATGCACAGTGACATGAGGTTAAGCCAAACCCGTTAGAGCAGACAGAATGATTTCCCACTGACTTAACATGAGCCTGACTCAAGAGTCACTGAATACTTTTCAGCTCCAAATCTATTTTTAGAAAGAACATTTACCAACATCAAAGAGTTATTTACCCATGTCAAAGAAGAAGCTAACAAGGACTAAAGAGTCTAAAACCACACCACTTTCACTGGAAAGATTCACTAGATTTTACCAGTAATTTTTCATCAAAGGTTCAGAAATGGGTTCAGCTTTAAATATGAAAATTGCTTTCATGTCTCCACTATATTTGCTATGCCACACATTCCAGAAGAAGCCTGCTACTTTCTACAACATAAGCCTTTTTTCTTTGAGGACCTTTCTTCACCTTCAAAAGAAGGAAACAGAAGAAAGACACAAAGCAAGAATCTGAATTTATGGGACACATAAAAATAAAAAAAAAAATAAAAAAATAAAAGGGGGCGGATGGAAGTCCAGCAGGTCAGATGGCATCTTCACAAGATTAAAGATTAAGAGCTTCTCCTTTGCTAATTAGAGATTACACTTTTTAATTAAAAGGTAAGCAAGGGCAGTACTAGCCAGATAATTTGCAGTTTGTACATACAGCCTATGCATCCCCGAGGGGGGAAAAAGTGCCTGGGAGAATGAGCTCAGTGATGACTGATAACTTTCTGTTAATGCACAACTGGATGGTTTTCACTTTCATCATTCATCTTTGCAAATGACATTTACAGAAGTTATGAAAAATAATTTACTTTTTCACTTCTGTCTTTCACTTTTGTCTCATTCACATATAGAAACCTGAAGTGCCTGAAAATCACGAATCTGGCCTGATCTATGCTGCAGTATGGTGCCTTGTTTGTTATCTTAAAGGTATTGGGTTTCCCTTTCACCACTATTCTTGTAAGAAGGGATCAAAAGTAAGTAAATACTTAAGACACACAAGGAAAGAATTACTATTCAGGTTTTTTTAATAACTTCCACTGGTCCACCCCAATATATTTTGCATTCAACCAATGTTTTTGCTGTATGATCACACACATGCTAAGGGAGCCACAGTAATAAAACTCACACATAGTCATTTTGACTCCCAGCTTCTGCTAAGCACAAAGCTTCCTTCCTCAGAAAATAAAAAGCTCTACTCCCCAAGAAGCCTATGCCAGCACAGCAGTTGTGAATCAGCCTATGAATTATCCCAATTTTAACACATCCTGTAACTGAACTTTAAAATCATGTCTTCTCCTGAGATTCTCAAGAAAGCACTACTTACTTACAAAGTGTGCTATTATTACTATATTAATACAGATTCTGAAAAAATCAAGGCAGAACTCAAAATCAATTCACTACAAGGAAACTCTTCACCGTCACATGCACAAACTATAAAAGTTCCAAACAGGGAATGATTTCTACATACCAGGCCCTAAACCTTAAAGTAGGAATGCCAGTATCATTTTACAAGATGAGCCATATTCTGTATTTATGGTTCAAAGGCTACAGTATTAAAGTATCATCAAAAATCACTATCCTATTGTAGCTGTTCTTAACTCACAGAACACCTCCTTGCTGACATGACTTGCCACTGGACAAGCTATTGGCCACACTGAATTTGAAGAACAAGAATCAATCTAATGATCAAGAAAGGCAACCCAGACTGTATTATTCACAAATCCGGATGAAGAAATCTTACTAAGCCCAAGTTTATAACATTCACGCATGAGATACTGTTTTATGCTGAATTATGGAAAACCAACCTTGTCACTCTAAGGTACTTCCACACTCCTAAAATACCAACACGCTGTTCTACTCAAAGCACTACTGCCTCCACAGAGTGCTATACAGTTCTTCTACAGATACTGGCCAAAATGCCAGACAATGACTTGGAAGATCTTCAGAGTTAAAACATCAGCAGTTTTAACTTCGGAAGAGCCAGAACCCCAAACCGTGCCAAGAAAGAAACAAATCGAAATTTCTTACATAGGCAGAAAGATACCTATAACAAAGTTCTCAATGGGTTACACAATCACTGGACAAACAGCAGCCAAAGCTATTCTATAATCAATACCTTACACTTCTAGAAGAGCTTCCTTACCACAGTTTCAGTTAAAGAATTGTCTGTCTATGTAAATGTACTTTTCAAAATGCTCCCGAGACTACTGAAATAGCGATTTAATGGGTAACAAAAAGGAATATTTTCCAAATCTCTCCTGGTAACATCAAGCTTTGGAAATACACCACTTGAAGCAGGCAGAAGTCTTTAACAGGGGGTGATGAAAGGTGGATATGATCTAGGTAAGAAACAGTTTTCTGAAGAAGCTAAAAAATAACTATGGAGAGGAAGACTGACTAGACAAATAACAAATCACCTTGAGCCAAGCTTTATTACATGATTTCAATATTGCAAAATACCTTTTTACAAACGTGTAGTTTCTACTTAATCTGTAGTACTTTGCATTTATTGTGCTATACAGTCTTCCTTGTGAATATTTTTACTATTATACTCCAATGAGCTTTAAGAATAGGAGTATTTCAGTGAGAGTGCCAGTTCATTAGCCACAGATACTCAAGCCCTATCTCACTGAAGGTCTAACACAAAAGTACTAAAATACAGGTCTATGATGAGAAAAAAAGTCATGATCTTTTTTTCCCTTCTTCTTTTCTCCAATTCAAAAGTATATTCTGTTGGGATTTTTCTGTTTGTTGGGGTTTTCTTCTGTGCAGTTCACTACTTTTGAAATTGCTTTTTCACAAAAAGACAAGGCTAATTATAGCAAAATGAGAGAATAACAAAAAAATTTGCAATTAAATAAAAACAGCTTTGATAAGCGGTCTTGTCCACATGACTTCAAAATAATTCCTCAAATTTCTTATTCTGCATTGGTATGTTAATTTATAAGATGTAGAATATTGCTGACATCTACATGACTAAGGAATACCATGTATTACTAACGTAAGCAGCATTAACGTCTTCTGAACAACCTTTACTTTAGGCTTTCCAGACTGATTCCATTCTCTTCTACTACTCCATCTTTAATAATTCTACCGTGAATTTCCAAAATGTATTTTACAAGAGCCTGCAGGTAAAGTAACTCCTTTCTTTCAAGCTACAGTTTCACAACTGCATAAATTGAACTAGGTCAGTCCTGCCACAGCCTGTCTTCAGCCCTCTTATTTGTTCCAGCACTGGCACTTGATTGACCCTGTATTAAACCAGCTCAGGAGCTAAGCTAGCAGAAGTCATTTACTTTCAAAATAAATAAAAATTCATTGGGCCAGCTTAAATTCACGAACACTCACAGACCTGCCTTCTTGAAATCACACTGAAATCCCTAAATCATCCTGCCATCATCCCTTCCTTTGTTTCACGTGACAGGGAGCAAAACAGAGGACAAAAAACCAAAAACCCAGCAATACAGGAGGATGCTGTCCTGGCCAACCAGCACATCAGGTAGACAGAACGCTCCCTGTGAAGCCAACTCCTCCTTCACTTCAAAGGAGAAATTTTAAACTTCTCCAGCTATTATAGCAGCTGATAAATGCCTTCAGTCCCAGCCAGACCGCACCTTTACAGCTTTTGAACATTTGCTCAGCTCTCCCTTCCACTACATCCCACAGTGTCTCATGTTTCAGTTGCATTCCAGAAACTTGACACAAGTTCATGCATACACAGAGAGACTATTTTTACCCTTACTTTTCTCTCACTATTTTGTCCCCTGCCTCCCCATGTTTAAACGTCATATGTTTTAACTTGTCAAAAGAAAGCATCCCATTTTCACAAGTTTTATGGTAGTACAGCACTACGAGTACCTGACTCTGTCAGAAGCTTTTAAGGACAAGAATCTGAGACTCCAGTGACAGGACCTAAATGAAAACTAATGGAAATCAATTCCTAAGCAAAGAAAGTAAACCTCCACTTGATTCTTCAATTCAGCACCAATATGCAAACTGAGCTTTTATTTAAGACATTACATATATTTCATACCATATACCATATGACTATGTCATATAATGTTTCATAAAGGAGTCAAAAAGAACAAACAAGCTTTGTAAATAAGAATTCAATAGACACTTTAAAAATAATACACATTTTGTCCCTTCTGTAAAACTAACATGCTAACACTATTCGTAAATACACTGAATCTACAAAATAGATTTAAGATGTAAAGTAGTTTTTGAGTGCTACAGTTGTCTCTCAGAGCTCTTGTGAACTGATTTTTCATTCTTTATGTAGTACTGGCAAAGAGAGTTTAAATGGTTTTTTCCTGCTTTTGCAGTTCACATATTAAACCAAATCTTAACGCAGAACAAAATATAACTTGTATAATCAGCATTAGAAAATTATCTGGATGTAAAAGGGCTTTGATATATTGTAGCCTTGCTTTATGTAAATCCACTGTCTCTAACAATAAACACAATGGTAACTCTGAAAAAATGTACAGAAATAAACTAACTCCTCCTCTAAAAAAGTAGTTTTGCATGTTTCCCCCACATACCCTGGTAAATAATTTGAATAATTATATTGCTTTCACCTACAAAATAGGCTTCCAAAAGTGATTCAAGGCCTGAGGAACGACAGCTCTTCTGCTCTTTATGAAAGATGCAAGCTACAGAGGAGTTGAGACAAAACTGAATGCTTGCATTTGTACTATTAGGGACTCCAACAAGAAGCAAAGCCAACTGGAAAGATGTCAGTTTGACCCTCCTAACCAGGAAATCTCTGAAGTAAAGGCACTAGAGTCAATAGTGAAGGACAATGAAACACAGCAGAATTAATGGCTTCAAGGGGGGGAAAAAAATCCCAAAAACCAACCAAACAAAAAACACCACCACAAAATCAAACAAAACAACAACAAAATCAGAACTTTAAATGACATCTTTCCAGGCTCTAAGCCTTCATGACAAACCTGTTTGGCCACGCTGGGAGGCTAGAAATCATAGGCAAGACTTGGAAATTATTCCAACCCTTGCAGAACAGCAGGATAAGTGGTAGTGAGTCACCAGTAGTTCCCTTGGTGCTCAAAGCTACATTGAGCATCCTCCACCAAAGCAAGCTCTCCAATTCAAAGAAAAAGCAAAGCTCTGCAGAAGAGCATTTCTATTATTCTTTGTTAGACCTCAGATAGAAACATCTTGTATAATAGATAAAACTACAATGAGTTTCATTAGTATACAAGTACCCACTATCAATCAGAAACAGTAGATTTAGCAACTTCAATCGTAAGACCTTAGAAATACAGTGAGAATGAGAAGGAATGCAATTCTGAGTAGCAATCTTCATTAAGGTTAACATTAAAAAAGCTCACAAGAAAAACACCTAAAGGATTTTTTTTTTTCCCCAAATAGGGACCTAAAGATAGGGAAACAAAGACAAAATGTATACTCTGGTTCTGGATGCTTAACTTCATAACTTTTAGGATATGATTTTTCAGCATTCTTAACCTTACATAGCATCCACAAAGGAGAATTCCCAGCTGACTTCAGAAATATGTCTAAGAAGCAGATCAACAAATAGAGTATCTGGTCCTAGCCCTCACCAGAGCCATCTTTGCTTGACCCTGACTCTTCCCAAACCATTAGCTCATATGCAGCCTCCCTGTGCAGTTGCTTTCAGTCACATCAATTTCATCTTCTATTTGAATAACAACAATTAAGCTTCCAAAATAGTTAACAAAGATATCTTCTGGCTAAGAAAATTTTCTCAAGAAAATTTAAACAGGTCAAACATACAACAGGTATTATTTTGACCCGAATACTTCATCTAATAAAGTTCTGAGTGATTGAAGAGTGCTAGATGAATGTAAAAACTACCTTAATTTCATCAAAATTTTACTAAGATGTGTGGATTTTAATAAAAACTATCCTATCAACTTAAGCTGAAGATACCAATTTGGTTGGGCCTCCAAGAGACATGGTAGTTTGCATGTAGCTTGCAGTTTTCTTGGAAAGGGAAGTGTCCATGTTCTTTATGCCAGAGCCATTATCACTGCAGGTGCTGTGCAGAAACGAAGAGATGCATCCTGATGAAGGCAAGAAAGTTCATTATACAGTCCTTGTTATTGTAATACCCCAAAAGGCTCTCTCTGTTACTTCAATGTGAAAAGCTTACTAACAGAACATTCTATACAGAAGGGCACTTAGGCATACCACTAAAAATCACCTGCAGTTGTCAGACACCGTTCCAGGATTTTTTTGTTATATAAAATTCCTGATATTCTGCAGGTTGTAAGGAAGAATGGCCTGAACTCTGAATCAAACTATATTATTTGTCATTAAGAAAGATTTAAGAGACAAAAGTTCTTTCAGAATGCATTCTCCAAACATACACCCTACATCACTTGTATTGTGTTGCCAACAGATCCATTGACAGCCCCACATAGATCAGATATGTACCAGATAAATAACACTCCACCCTGACATAGCAAACTTAGAACCCTGGGCAGCTGGTAGTTTCACAAAAGGGATAAAAGGAGTTTAAGAAGTTGGTGGGATCAAAGCAAAGGAACTGAAAATCAACACTGGTTAGCCCAAATCTAAACAAGACTGCTTCCAGAGACCTCCAAAACACCAGTTCTTCTGAAGTTGAATACATACCAAGGTATATTACACAGCAATAGACAAGTTATACAATAAATAAGCCAACTTCAGACAAGGCAAGAAGTAGTTTATCTTGTAAGCTCAATTTCCACACTACTGTTCTGTTCTTCAAACCAGACTGGCCCTGCTAGCAAAAGATTTGGAATAGAACTATCATTTAAGTTTGTTCAGTGACTAACACACCAAGATTTAAAGCTTCTAAATGTTTAAACTTATGTATATCACTTATGTATACCGATATGTTTGAGTATCTTACTGATCCCTTCAAAACAAGTGCACAGTATGCTTCAGCATGAATAAAGTACATGGCGTCTCGTCAGGCCACAGCTCTAAATTCAGTAATACAAAATTATCACTTGGCCATCAACCATTTGGAAAACATCACAGTGACTAATGTAGAGGCTGATGTAGCCCTAATTAGAGACATTAAGAGAAATCAAGACAGGCAGGTCTGTTTGCTGACTGTACGCAATGATGGACTCAATCAACACAGCAATCTGCAATCTTTTCTGCTTTCCAAGGATTAGACCTAACATGAAGCTCTATGAAAACTACTGAATGCTACTGTGGAATCATAAGCAGCAATACCAAATACTGAGTTTTAAGTATGGGTGAAGTGGGGAGTAGGGCAGAAAGAATCAATTATTTATAGATGCATGGTAACTGTGGTTCTTTGAAATGCTGATGTCAGTGTGAAACCTAGTATGAACTCCTGTACCTTGTATGTAGAAGATCAGATACTAGAGTTTTTGTTCTGAAGAGTGGCACCCACCAGAAGTATATGACCATGGGTTTATTCAGACTCATGCCAAGCTAACAGGCAGTACAGCTCAGACTTCCCTGTTAGCCCGAAGTTGACATCAAAAGCAGAGAAGCTGCTTGAAGCTGATAGAGATCCTACAGAACACCATTTGTACCAACCCAACAATTCTGAAAAAATCTGATTATTTTTACGTAGACTCATAATGTTCAGAGGCTAAACTCCTTGACAATGTCTAGGCTCTTAGTCTGTTGATAAGCGTCCATTTCAGAAAATTCTTAAAGGGTCCAAAAGAACACCCTTCCCTCTTTGAGGCTGCATTACCAAATCTAGCATAGGACCTGGAGAACTAAAACCTTCTTGTCTACTGTTAAAGAATACAACTGATAGAGTCATACTAGAAGGGACAACCTTGAAGAAGCAACATACAATATGTATGCTAAACAGGTGACTCGCTGTTGCAAGACAGTCCATAAGATAACCATATAACCTACTTAATGCCAGGAAAACAGTTATTACCTGCATGCCCCAGAAGCCAGCTGCAAGAAGATCTGACTTTTCTGATCTTAAGTGGATCACAGCTGCTGCAACCCAAGATGATAAAGAGACCTTGCCTGATGAACAGGCACAGAATCCATTTAGAGGTAACCATTAATAATAGCTTTTTCAACAGCAAGCTTGCTTTTTTATTGTCACTCTATTTGTTAAAGTTCTCTCAAGTCTGGAATACGAAAAAGGTCCTTTACTCTTACTTAGCAACGGAAAGTAAAAGAAATAAGAGTATATTCTTCATAGCCTTCAAAGAGCAAGGCCATTTCTATTGAAATGAGTCTCTGAAAAGGGATAAAATAAGGAACTGAGTCAGAATGAAGGAAAGAAGGATATGGAGACACAGTAGTAAATGTCATCAATACCAGGTATCTACTGTCCAAAATTTAAATTTAAACTAAAACTGTTCAACACTTCCTGGGTGCAAACATTTTAATGCATTGAAAACACAGAGCCAATTCTAAACAAACTGAAGCAGAAAAAATAAGCAGGCCAGAAACTATGAATATACTTCTCACACTTTTTGACAGCGAGAGGAGGAAAAGAGAATTTCCAAGCCTTTTCATAACAGGGCAGAGGAAGGTGTCTGATACAGTGGGTAGCTCAGAAAGGATGCCTATGTAACCTCCAGTGATGTACACCCTAAGACACACAGCTAAATGGATAGATAAGTATGGATCATCAGAGACAGGCCTGCAGAAAGCTTATAGCTAGGAACCTGGAGGTGCTTTTGAATAGGAGGCATACAACATCAATTTGTAACAGTTACCTTTCTTGTAAGTACAGGTTTTGGTACTTCACACATGCCTACTGATAAAAAATAGCTCACTGTCACAAGTGGAAATTGATAATTTCTTAGACCCTTTGATAAAAGTCATAAGAGAAGGTAACACACTTTGTCAATGAAGCCACTGGTTGCCATAACTACCAACAAATGCACAGGAAACATCAATGCAAAGCCTGTGTAATGAAATTCTTAACCTGGCTTTTTGCCTTTCAGGATATGCAACCCTTGATGGAGATATTATTTTCTTTGTACTGTAATGCAGCACTAAAACATCTGCTTCCCACATGATTAATTTAACAAATAAGTCAACAGACAGCAAGGCATACTCAGAAACTGGACACGGAGGAAATGAAATAGCCAAAGCACAGAGGCTCTCTAACAGATCAGGTTATTGTCTACAGACTTAAAGGGGAACCTGAACAAGCCAACCACAGAAACAAGACAGCACTCATCAGTAACAGATTACTATTTATACTCTAATTATAACCACATGGCATATTGCCTGCTTCCAGCTTATTTTATAAACTATCAAGTTTCATTATAACACAATACCATCTACCAACCAAAAAATACCCCAGTCCGAATTTTCCCCTGTCTAACTGCATGGCTGTTTTTTTCCTATAACACATGAACTCACTAGCTGAACTATGAGCATATGTCTACTCTAAACGCTTTAGAACTGAAGATTTTGCCTTCTTCGGAACATTATTAATTATCTCTGATGGAGCTGCAAAATTTCATTTGCCTATGGCTAGATACCATATGGGTGATGACTACAAACTATTTTCTCCTACTGATGTATCACTGGATCTTAAAATCTATTAAACCTTGTCCCAGCTAGAGCTTTTAATACTTTGACAAGCAGCTATGTTTACAAACTTGGATATTTTCTGAAGTCTAAATTACATTCTAATAGATCAGACCAACTGCAATTAACTTAATCATCAAAACCTCTGAAATCTGCATGGGGATCTTAAGGTTCAAAAGTGGGACAATCTGATTTTTCCAAAACAAATGAGAATTACACAAGGTGCCTAAAGCAAATCAGCATCCACCCATTACACTATATTCCAAATTCCTTATATAAAGGCATAAGAACTGAAAAATTAACACTTATCTCTAAAAAGTAAATTATAGATTTAATTAGTCATAATAGATTAACACACACATACTTGCACCTCAGATCAAACCATCTCTAGATTCACATTAGCCACCCTAAAGGAAATGAAAAGATATTCCACATGGTAAGCTAGAAAGATTTCCTTTACAGCAGACCAGTTAAAGAATACTTCTGATGAAGTCTTAGTTAAAATGCACCAAATAAAAAAACCTCAGAACATGGAGTCCAGATAACAAGAACCAACAGAAACAAATGACTATTACTATAATATCCATACACAGTATCTACACAAAATTATATCTGAGCAGGCAGATGATAGATAAAGTTTGTAAGTAGGCTCCACATTTGATTCCCCTGCTATAAATAGAAAACTTAGGCTGTTATGGCCAAGGATATATTGGGCTAGACACTCCAGTTTCCTGGATCTGCCATGAAGGCCTCCTAACTTTAACATGTAAAGCATTACCTTTGTAATTATGCAATTGATTTGTATACACTGAGTTAAATCAGTTTATCTAAACATGCTGCATTGAAGCAATTCAAGTGAACAGGCAAAACTGTGTGCTTGCACGCATTGTTTTTACATTGGCATAAGCTTAACTTTGCCTTGCACAGCAAACAAGGCTTCTACCTCATTTAATTGCATTGGCTTAATACCAATTCTTTAGTTAAGTAGGAGAGACCTCATGTTGAGTACAGGCATGCCATATATACTGTCATGTATTGTCCTGCTCTATGTTCACAAGGACTGGAAAATCTACCACTCAGCTCAAGAACACTGTTTCTGAATGGGTACTATGGAATTTTGTATCCAGGAATTATGAAACCTCCTGAAGGGACCCACCTCACACTCAAGATTACTTACTTTCAAATTCTACTATTAAGAGAATATTCTTACTCCCTCAGGCTTTGCATCTGTTTTCACTGCAAATTTAACAGTGGTTTTTATTTCTTCTTTATTAAACCATCTTTCTTCAAGGAAAAAAAAGTGTTTAAAATAGGAAAAGACAATTGTGAAAGCTATAAACTCTCAGAAGAGAGCACTATCAGAAGTTATTTTAATATTTACCTAAAACAGATCAATTTGTCTGGGCTCTATTAAAATCCAACCACCATGAGAAGCCCTAAATCTATCCCACACTGAGCATTGAAGAAGTGACATTAATTTTGTTGTCTTACTTCTCAGGATCAAGGGGAACTGTTACTTTAGTGATACTGAGGAAAGCAAAATCATCAGAAGCTGAGCAAGAACGGACAAAAAAAAGAATCACTCCAGGAGTAGCCCCTTGAAACCACTGAAGATCAATGAAAACAAAAGGGGAAAAATTCTTCCATTGGAAGGAGTCTACCAATAAGAAAAGATTCTGCCAAAAAGTTAAAATGAAGGAATAATGAAGCAGATATTAAGAGAAACAAAAGGATATTAAAAAAAGAAAGAAACTAAGAACGAAGCCACCTCAAGGTGGAGAGATGTGACTACACACGAGAATGTGACTATAGACAAAAAGAATCAGAGCCAAGAACAACCTTCAAGCAACACAAAATAGGAAATCAGTGTAATCTCTAAGTAGAAATGCAAAAAGAGAAGGAATCTCAAACAAAGAGCGAGTGATACAGAATTATACATTTTAAATGTTAAAACATTAAAAGAACCAATGTTTTAGTATTTCTGTATGTTCTTAGTGTTTGTTGCCAGGTGCATCACAACCCAATGTTTATGAGGGAGAGCCAAGATGGCTCTTGTAAGAGCATGCCATCACCCAGGCTAAGACAATCAAGATAGACTATTCTAGAGAGCTAGGTAGAAGAGAAGCCTCACTCAAGCACACCAGACTGCCTTTTGGTGAAGTCTTCAGCACTGGTGAATGAATACGAACAGGTTCTTCCAAAATGACACCCAGCTGAGAAATCTGAAGTTTATTGGCTATGTATCACCACCACCCAGTAACTGGTTGACTGCTCTTTCCTTTTAACGTTGACTACAAAAGGAACAAGGGAGGGTACAATGAGGAACCCAAATCCCTTTCTTCTGACCAGGTACTTCAGTCTTGCCTCTAGTAGGTCTGCATGCTGACAGAATAAGAATGACATTTGACATTCGCAAAATCCTGCCATGCTGTACCCATTCAAGAATTAATGAATTCCTTGGTTTAAAGCTGATAATAGTGAAAACAGAAGGAAATATGAACCTGTGTGGTTTTCTACACTAGCAAAACACACAAAAAAGGCTCCCTCTCACTCAATCTGTTAACTTCGGCATATTTGCTCACATGAAGTTCAAAACTATTTGAAACACACTTTATAGTTTGCTGTGCTAGGCCAAAGCAGCTAGCTGGGAGCTGACAGGTACTGCCTCCCATGCACTCTGCCTTACCAACTTCCCTGAAGGCAGCCACTGGTGCAAGGGCAACCAGATTCTCATAAGAGTCCTAAAAAAAAGCCCAAGCACTGCAACAAAGAAGGAAGCCACCTCCCTGGACCGTCGCCGGGACTGGCGTCTGAGAAGGCGGGGCTGACCCCCCGCCCGGCCCGGCCCGGGCGCCGTTTCCACAGAGCCTCATCCGACCTGCAGCCAGCCGGGGAGGTGAGAGAGAGGCGATCCAGGCGGAAGCAGGTGCCCCACTTACCGCCCTCGCCCGGCAGCGGGCAGCAGCCAGGATCGGGACACACCTCTGCCGCCCAGCGGGGCCGCCC
>JANHGB010028587.1:14037-27477 GCA_026283785.1 Coracopsis vasa | reverse complement strand
CTACCTCTGAATGGTTTCCCGGCGGCGCACTTACAGCCTCTTGTTTTCCACAGCTCTACCCGCCACAGCAACTTGACCCGCGGCGCCTGGGGACCCGCCCCCTGCCACAGCGGATTGGCTACCGCACCGGTTCAAACTGCTTGCAGCCCCTCCCTCTAGGGCGAGGGCTGCCTGGGATTCGCTGGCTGCTGTTCTGACGTCAGTGGCAGAGCAGCTCCTCGGCTAGGTCGAGCGCAGGGGGTCGTTAGCGCTCATACTCGTTGGAACCGGTTGGGGTGAGGATAGTGGAAGGGGCGGGACTAAGAGCTCTGGGCGGCGATTGGGGGAGAGGGACGGTTTAAAAAACCGCGGGGGCCCTTACTATTGGCCGCCGGAGTCTGCGCGCGGTTTGATTGGGAGGAGCGGGATGCTGTAGCGTGGTTTAAAAATACAAAGGGAGTGAGGAAGATGGTCGGGTGGGTTGAATTGGGGTAGTTCTGCAAGGGGATGGGTAATGGTGGGGGTCTGCCGGGGCGAGCGGGGCTCAGGCTCGTCCTGCGATGGTGGAGGACAGCTCTCCCGGCCGTGGCATGGCAGCCGGAGAGCGTAGGGTCCCCTCGGCGTTTATGCTTCTGCCCTGGAGAGTAGCCGGGGCGGGCCGCGGCGGGGAGAGCTACCATCGCTCCCTCCCCTCGGGGCGGAGCGGTGGTCCCGGGGCTCTCCAAGCCTGGCGAGCAGCAGCCACCACAGCTGTAAAACTGGGCTTTAACTTCGGGTACGCTGCCCGAGCGAGGCCTTCTCCGGGGTCGTGGTGGAAGAAACCCGCTAGCCCCGAGCCGCCTTGCCGCGGAGTAACGGCTGACGAGGCGCGGGGTTACATGGCGGGGAGGGCTCGGGGTGCTGCCGAGGTGCAGGGCCCGGCTTGCAGCACCCGGCCATCAGAGAGGCCTGGTGTGGAGGGACCGCCTGCTCCTTCCCTTCTGGCTGGCAGGTCTGGTGGAAGATGCCGCGGTGGGCTGTGTTGGGAAGGGAAAGTGTCGCCTTTCCATGTTTTGTACTTTCTGCAAAGGGAAAGCCGCAGCAGTAAGAGCCTGGGAACAACGCTCAGTCCAGGCTGTAACGCCTGTGGTCTGTGTTAATGTTCTTAAGTGAACTGCCAGCAGTAAACCTGGCCCATTCGGTTTGGGGATAAACCAGAAGTTTCCGTACAGTCGTTCAGTCTGGTTTATCGTGATTTGACCCTGGTTTACACAATATGGGCTTTGCTGATGTTGTTTCTCTTCTGATTGCTTTCATCCAGTTCTCTAGCTAACATCGGTTTAGGTAAATACCCTTAGTCATCTGAGCATCTTATAACACTCTTGCTTTTTCAGGTGTAGTTTATAGCACTGGTCAAAAGCAGGTTATAACTTTGCCTACTGAAGATGCCATGACTTCAGTTGAGTTTTAATCACATTAACCTAGCTCAACGGTAAAAAAACGAAACAAAACCCGGAAAGCAGAAAGAATCCCTAAGATATCTGAGTGTGTTGAGTAACTGTAGGTGTGACCGCACTCAGTATCTTGATCTATTGACTCCCCCCAATTCCAGATTTGCTCACTGAATAAGAAGCACTTACCAAGTTCAGTTCTTCAAGCTGTCTGTTGGTGTTTTGCTTTTTTTTCTTCCATGTTGATGTATTAACATAGAGTAGTTCACTAATGTAATAAATGACTCCTTGATCCCTGTTTCATTTTAAGCTTTATGTATTTGCCCACACTGCAGCCTTAATAGACATAATGTAACTAGGAAAAAGAATCTGCTACAAAGAGTGGGAAACTGGGAGGTAAATAGTCAGAGCAATACAGAGAGGTGTAGTCCCTTTGCAGATGTCAAAGCCTGTCAGAAGCCAGTTATCCAGATTCTTGTATTGACTGCCTTCTGTGGCTATTCCTTTTGATGGTGTTTAATGTACAAAGCTTACACTTATCTTCTAAAATAAACATTTACAGAGGATATTCCATGTTCCAGTTTTGGCTTTTTTATTACTGTAAACCATTCCAGTGCTGCTCAATAGCAAATTAATATTCTCAGTTCTGTGGCACTGAATTCTGTGAAGAAGTTATTTTAATTGTTATGTAGCTTTAAAAATGCCTTTACTTCATACATTACTTGGCAAGCACTATTTTGTTTGGTGAATTAAGCTGCCAGATGGGTTACTTATTCACTTTGTGGTAAACCACCTGTAGATGACAGTTTCTTGCAGAGTGTTTTTTAGTTATAAAGCAGTTTTGTAACAGATGGTAGTGTCTTGCAATTCTAGCATGTATGGAATAGCTATTACTATCTCTGGTGTAAAACCATTCTTGGTCAACCATTCTTGGTCCACCAGATTTACCTGTAGCTCTCCATACCATGCCGTTCAAACAAGTTCATGGGTACCACCTGCATTGTTTACAGCTATTTAAAGGTGTAGGTTAATTCCATCAAAATCAGTTTTACTTCTGAATCCTCACTGATGCAGCTGGAAAAATAATGAAGTGGGCTGCTATTTTTCAGGAAACAAAGTTTTCTCAGTGTCTGTGCTTCTAAAATAGCAAGTTGTGACCAATGGGAGCTTGCCACTGACAAGTTATCAGGACGGCTACACACACCGGGAATTATTTTTAACAGTTGAAAGGAGAGAAGAATTTTTCTCATTTTATCCTTCCAAATACATTCTCTGTCAGTTCTTGAACAAAATGAAAATAAAGTTTTGCGTTAAGTTTATTAACATATTTTACTCTTCCTTTTAACATTAATATAACAAGGGGAAAAAACTACTTTGGAACAGTCTTTTGAAATTATGGGATATAATTGCAGTATGGCTTCCCCTGTTGCATCTGTTTTCATATCTGCTCCAAGAATATGAAGAAAATAATTCTGGAAAAGCCAGTAGGGTGAGAAAATCTAATTACTGCTATGGGGAAAAAAAGGGGACTTGGCTTTCAAATGATTTAATCAGATGTTTTAAGAAAGAAATAGGGTTCTTTGTTCTTTTAAAGATATTCTTTTTCTAGATTCTCTTCTCTGAAAAAGAAAGCTTTTGTACAATTACATATATACATAGAGGGTTATGTCATGCAATGTCATGCAACACAGGGCAGCGTAACAAACCAAGCAGTTGTACTCTAACATCTGTCTGTCCTTCAACAAGGAAGGCAGTATTGAAAATTTTCCACGCTTGATACGGGAAGCTTTCCACAGCAGTGCCCATGCTGAAAGCTCCGCATAAGAATGCCGATGTTAGAAACTTATCAGTCCCAAAGCCTTCTTCCCAGCACCCTCATGCCTGGAAAGCGCTTCTCTGTGTGCTTGGTTCCACAATAAGCTGTCACTGTTTTTTTCATTACACCGCACTGTTCCCTTTCAGACAAAACCACAAATTCTGTCTCAAGAGATTCAGTCACTCTTACTCCTCTAAAGCAGTGATCTGTGCAGTATTGACTTCAGTCAGTCTGTGTGGTTAATTTATTAACCACATGTGGATGACAGTTGTGGGAAAGGCAACTGTAGACTCCAGGACTTGAAGCTTACTTCTGCTTGAATAATTCAGCTCATGAAATGACTGTTAAACTTTATAGCTCCCTGGCTTTGAGCCCTTTGGAGTTTCTAATCTTCTCCACAATTACAATTTTGGGCACTATTGTAAACTTCACTTAATCTTCAGTAAACTGCATATGAGGAGAGATAAGTGATGTAGTGACTACAAACAGTGGGTAAAAGGAAAAGACGAGGTGGATGAGACCAGGTTACAGAGCTAAGGAATGGATTTAAAGAAAAGTATGCCACAGACAACAAAAATGTGTGATTGGAGTGATAAAACTTCACATCCTACTGTATCTCCTGGCTTCTGTGTGCAGCTTCTCTGGGTACTGGTGTCAGGGTGGACAAAGCAGGGGAAGAGAGTAACAAAGAAAGACCTTTTATTTGAATTAACATTTCCATCAGCGGATCCATTGCAACAGATAGCATTCAGCTGAGGAAATTGCAAAATACAGTTCCGGGACCTTAACGCCAACCAAACTTACATTCCAGTGCAAGTGTATTATGTGGTGACACTGACAGTTCTAATTCAGTCAGTTGAATGAAGAAGCTCTACTGTCTTTACCCAGAGACTCTGCTGTTACCCAGGCTCCTGTATGGAATATTCTTTAATGTAGCCTTAATGGCAGTAAAATTCTGCATTGGAAAGTGATCAGTCTGGATTGATCACTGCTGAAAGGGTCTCTCTTATGTACTTGAGAAGTCAGTGTTTGACAGATGATTAATGAAGGAGAGTTAACAGCTGCTCTCAATGTCACCTAGCTTCACTAATGTAAAATTATGAAAGAAAGAACAAATTTAGCTTTGATCAGCAATTTTTTGATACAGGAAAATATTAAAATCCAAGATACAAAAAGCATTTAAATAGGTCATTACTTAGAAGAAAGGGAAAAAAAAAACCAACCCACTTTTTAATATAAGTTTCAAAGTCTGCAGGCAGCAACTATGTTTTTGGCCTATTTTATGTGAGCATCTCATAATAGGTATATGGTAGGAGCTTTAGGATGAAAAGGTGCTGAAAAACCAGATCTACCTAGGCTACTGGTTACCCAAGTTCAACACAAAACCTATATTACTGTAGTGTTCCAGTTACAAGCATTTATTTTCTTTGTACTTTTATAAAAACATATATAACTTCAGCTGCCAAAAGTTTGCAAAACTGGTATTTCTGTCAATGTCTTAAAGAATTGCATTAAGATAATAGAACTTCTCCCATTTTGCTGTAATATACAAATAATAAGTATTTTGTAAAAATTATAAATATATTTACCCTTTAAACATTATAGTTTTATTATGCAGGCTCTTGTAAAGCCTGCATAACCAGTCAAGCAGCTTATAGGCAAGTGGCAGGCTGGTTTAGTCTGAAAGCTGGGGAACTTGTTTTGACTTTTTGCTGTGTACCAAATACTTAAAACAAAGGTGTCCTACATTAGATGCTACGTGGGACAGCTGTGGAGTGGAGACTGAAACTGCAGGGGTTATATGATAGGAAATAAATACAACAAATCTCTCCTGGTACTAATGCAGATAATACTAGGAGCACCGGCTGTTCCTAGTCACAGTAATTGTTAACTGAACTTTTTCAGTCTTAATTTGACAAGAACTTTTCTTGCATTGGGTTTACATGCTTTATATATATATATATATACACACACGTATATATTTTTACTTTTGTATTCCTAGACTTAACTTTCACTTACCTTCTTATTTACATTCAAAGTAATACTCATGTAACATCTTCCCCTCAAGATCTTAATAGAACTCCTTTATATTTTGCTATACTCTTAATCCCTTTTTATGGGTGTCAGAAGAAAGCAGTAATTTGCCTTTGTTCATCTATTAGATAGTTTTACAGGCAGTGTAGAGGGGCTTTAAAATGTGGATAGCTGTAATTTACACTCTGAAATCAGTTTAAACGGGAAAAAAAAAAAGCTTTTTACCCTTCTGTTACCACCCCCACAAACTCTTACAGCCTTGGTAAGCATTGGTAGTTTACATGACTTACTCTTAAAAAATAAAATGTAATTACTAACGTTGTATCATTTGGGAATTGGAGAACATAGTTCTAGGATGGGGTTTTTTTTCTCACCTTCTAAGCAGTAAGACAAAGGGTTTGACTGTGTCTGGCCCTGGAGGTGTCACATCCAACAAGCAGGTCTGAAGAGAACATAGTCCCAGTCCATCTCCCAAATAGTCTAAGCAGCCATGTGAGGCTAGCCACTGGTGCTCATGCTGCCAGAATTAAGTACTTCATAACCCGTGGTGACTTACAAATGTTGAAACTTTTACGGAGCAAACCAGAATGTTTTGTTTGTACCCTGTCCAATCTGAGGGACTGCTTTCTTCTGTGGTTGTGAGGGCTAGAAACCTAAAAAACAAGCTGAACCTGGTGGTAGAAGCTGTTTCCTATATAATTGTAGGTCTAAAATTTCTTAGGAAAGAGAAATGATAGTGTGAGTTTACAAGGATGTGTGCCACAAGCTGCAAGAGGAAGGAGGAGTAGTACCCTCCTCTCTTGCAGAGCCAGAAGAGAGAGCAGGTTTGACTGGTAACAGCCGTGTTCCTCCTGAGCACTGTGATACTCGTTAGCATGTTGGCCTTGCATCCAGGTGGTGGAAAACTTAAATGAATTTCAATGAGTCTCATTAAACTTAAATGGGTCTCGAGTTTTGGTCATGTGGAGTGCATCCTGTGCTGTTGCTAATGTAGACATTGTCTTGGTAGAGTAATTTATTCTGTTATTTCTGGCAAATAGTGCTGTCATACGTGTCAGAGGAATGATCATGGGATACACAGGTAATCTGAGACTAGTAAGAAAACACTCAGGAAATTTTGCAGTTGTGGATTGTCATAGATCCTGCGGGATTTTCCAGCAACTAATGATATAAAAGTATAGTTTCTCTAGAACATCCCACTGTATACCCTACACCATACTGTTAAATGTTTTACAGTAATAAGGAAGGCTGTTTCAGAGATCTTACGCTATTAGAAAATGTGTTTGTCTGTAATACCAGTCAAAAAGGTACTACTTCATAGCCCCAACTGTTGGGGGGTGGGAATAAATCTTAAGGAAGTCTGATAATAAACCCTTGGGCCCATGATTAACCCTCATCATTTAGTCTGATCGTGTGTGAAGTCAAGAAGCTCTCCCCAAGTATTGGCAGGGATAAACACATACTATAAATGAAAAACAAATAGGGAGCAGCACAGTTGTGCATTTGAAGAAATAAACAAAGAAATGTCAAGTCAAGTTGTTCGTGTCAAAGAAAGGGCAGCTTATTCAAAGTTACCAAGAAACTAAATTGCAGCTCAAACCATGTATTTTCCAGTTTTTAAAAGCTAAAAACAAGAATCCTTAAAACCTGTAAACTCTTGACTTCAATGTAAGCCCTTGAGAAGCCATCTTGATGAGTACACTCCAGTTCGTAGGCTTGATCAAGTTGTGCAATTTTTGTCACTAAGTTTATATTAATAATTAGCATTTATATGTTGTTAAATTATTGTCATGTGCATAAATATTAAAAGCATAAAATCTTCATTCTCCTTTTCCAGTAGTTAAAAATTTACTTTGTAAAATATGATTAATTTTGGGACAGGCTTTCACAACATAACTACAAAGAGATAATCACAGAACAAAGAAGTTAAAGTTGTTTAAGAGGTAAAAGATCTGAATATTATTTTCCCAATTATGACATAATTTACAAGATCATGTAAAATCCTGCTCCAGCAGTCACTTCTGGAGAGAGGTAAGGATCTTTTAGTGCCTGTGGATAGCTTTAATAGCAGAATTGGGTCTCATCTATGGTGTTAATAATGTTAATAAAGATTAACAAGCAAACTCTTGGATTAAAAAGAAAAATTCTAAACCCATATCTGTTTAAAAACTGGAATGTTGAAGCTGGAGGATAGGAGTCTTTTTTTGTGTTCTATGCTTTAGGTATGTCCTTGACCGGATTTCAAACTTACCTTTGCGGCCATAAAGGCTAAAAGTTTTGTTAATATGAAAGCTGAGACTGGAGAACATTTTATCTGATCCTTTTACCATAGCATTTCTCAGTTAAGTAACATCATCAAAAGCCAACTGCAGTCCAAAACTATGATGATATTTGAGTTTATTGGAGTACAAGCTTATATCTTTTGCATAGAATGAGCTCTGCAGGAAGTCAGGAAAACATTTAAACCCCAAACCCACATGTAATTTTACTCATTTTATTTTTATAAAAATATCTGTATTAGTATTGGACTCTCTTTTGGATTTACTAACGGAACCAAATGCCTTCTAGAGACCTTCTAAGTGATGCATTCTGGACCCAGGTGGAGAAAGCGTGCTCCCAAGGGGCACTTAAAACCTGCTCTAAATGTCAACAAGAGGTGAGTCAGACTGCAAGATACTGCACTCCAAAGACAAGGGCACTGGAAGAAGCGTCAGGGCTACAGACATCTCCCATTTCCCTTTCTGTAGAATGAATCCAGATCAGAAGAAAACATGATGGTGTAAAGCACCACCGAAGTTTCTAGACTGACAAAACTGTGAAGATCGTGTGATATGCTTCATTCAACTCAAAAAGCAAGTGATTAAAGACAGTATCAAGTCTTGAGTTTCTACAAGGAGAAAACTGTGGTTCACAAGACTGCGGCAAAGAGTATTCAGTGCTTTCTGGGGTATCAGCAGTGCATTAGAGACCAGCAAAATTTGCTGAGAAGATGTGACAGTTTGTGTTACAGCTAACAAAAAAAAAACCCAAAACAAACAAAAAAAGCTGAGCAAGCTTTTTATTTATATTCAATGGATTAAGAAATATCTCTTAAGCAATATACTACATTGGTCTGTTATTCATAGCTAATTTTTTATTGCATTATTGCTCAAAATCTCCAGAGGTGATACAGCTGAGGATTTCAGCTATGGAGTCCTCAGTACAGGAAAGATATGGACCTGTTGGAGAGGGTCCAGAGAAGAGCCACAAAAATAGTCAGAAGGCTGGAGCATCTCTCCTATGAGGAAAGGCTGAGAGAGTTGGGGCTGTCCAGCCTGGAGAAGAGAAGACTTCAGGGAGACCTTATTGTGGCCTTTCAGTTCTTAAAAGGGCCTAAAAGAAAGATGGGGAAAGACCTTTCAGCAGGGCCTGTTGTGATAGAGCGAGGGCTAACGGCTTTAACCTAAAAGAGGAGAGATTCAGGCTAGATGTGAGGAAGAAATTCTTTACAATGAGGGTGGTGGAGTACTGGAACAGGTTGCTCAGAGAGGTGGTGGATGCGCCATCCCTGGAGACATTTGGGGCCAGGCTGATGTGGTTCTGGGCAACCTGGTCTAGCTGAAGATGCCCCTGCTCATTGCAGGGGCATTGGACTAGATGGGCTTTGAAGGGCCCTTTGAGCCCAAACTATTCTATGATTCTGTGATACTTTTCCACTATACTTTCCAGACAGTTGCATTACATTTTAGAAAAGCACTAACAATGATTTCGTTTGGTCTCTTTCTGACTGTGAGATCTCATGTGTGTGAAACAAAATGTTAATCAAAGCAATCTAGATGGACAAGTCATCAGTGCCTCTGAAACAAGCAGATGGATGTACACTTTTGACTTGGCAGAAGCGGGTCTTGGGAGAAGAAGGAGAAGATGGAGTTAGAAGACGGGTGTTGAAACTTCGGGGGTACCCCAGTGCAAAGCTGGAGGTTGGCTTCTCTGCTTCTGGGCAGTTGTTTTATCTAAGGTACCTCCTTTATCTCATACTTAAATAACACCCCCACCAACCATTTGTCGACAAAGAACATCTAAAGTTTCTATTATTTCTGCACGTAAGAACGAAGCCTTCTAACAGAAGGCCCTTTGATGCCTCCTGTAACTAATGGCTTATTGCGAAAGTGAACTGGCGCAAACCATTAAGGGGCATGTATTACAAAGCTTTAAAGCTTTTACAGTATGCAGGCTTATCGGTTTTAATCCCGTAACACCTAGATTATTCTTAAAATACAGTGTTTAGTTCTGGACCCCGTTTACTGCTTTAAATCTTTTAATAAGAGCCTGTGTTACCTAAACTCTTTCGTACACCCTTAGTTTCCAGTGTACAGGGCAGAATGCTTAGAAAAGGAACATTGGCTTTAGCTGGATTTACCAAAAAAAACTGGAAATACCAGTTTGGCACCAATATCACTATTTTGGTTAAAGGCATGATTTTTTTTCTCTTACTGTATTACAATAACCTCTATGTGTGCTAAAGCAGATTAAGTTTTATTATACAATTAACTATCTGAAGCTACATTTTAACTATCCTAGTGTAAAACATATAAAGAAGTGAAAAAATATACAGTCTGTAAGTAAGTCCCAATATTCCTGTTCTTTGGGCTCTATGTTTTAACAGATTTGGATGATAAATTGGAGGTAGAGCAACATTAGGAGGCAGTAGCACAGTTAGTTGGTTAGAGGCAGTTGGTTAGTTGGAGGCAGTAGTAGTTAGTTGTTGCAGGAGTGGGAAGGGAAAATCAGAAATTCAAAAATCAGAAAAAAGAGAGACCAATAAAAAGAACAGGACTTGTTTCTGATAAGTAAGGAGAGGTTTAATCACTGTTCTTTATCACAGCCCATGAATGCCTATCAAGTAGGTCTTTCTTTTATCAAAACCACCAGGGCATGTGGTGGAATTTGTGGAATTTTAAAAGTACTTCAAAGTAATCTATTTTTCATTTGAAAAATCTGAATCAATCCAAGTTACAATCCAAAACAACGAAAATGTACATTTGCTGTGGAGAAATGTACACCAATAGTTTTCCTTATTATTTTATTTGCTGACAAGATAATTTCAGGTGCTACACACAAGTGCGCTAATGTGTGCTGTGGAAGAGTCGTCCCCAGTTGAACCTTATCATGTGAAGATGTACACAGTTACAAGCCACATTTGCACTCCAAGATTAATTACTAATCATACGTTTGCAGCACGCCTGCAATATATCCTAGGTGATGTGTCTGGTATCATTCTTCTCTCTCAAATTACAAAACACATCAGTCAAGAGCCAACAGGAGCTGGGACATATGGCATCTCAGAGTGGCACAAGCTGCCCAGCTCCACCTGTGCCTGGCCCACCTCAGTGCCAGGAGGGGCCACTGAGTCCCGCCAGCTTCGGACCGTGGGAGCTGTGGATTCAGGCACACTTTTGGGGATGCTGTAGCTCCTGCTCCTTCTGCATACCACTTACAAGTAGTACCTTTGGCACCTATGAGGGATGTAGATAACTGTTGTCTTCCATATGATTCAGTTCTGCTTATGTGCACGGCTCGTAAGTGCTACTGATATCTCATACAGAGTTGCTGGTTTGTAGCTGCCATTGCCTTTGAACTGGTTTAATATTTAATGTTTTACTCTAATCAGTATATTGTTGCAATGCTGCATGTTTTTGTTTATTTAAAATATCTCCCTATATATGTTTTAGTTATACCTGAATAATTCTACCAATCACTACTAGAGCTTATGTTATAAAATTATAATTTTAGATGACAAACTCTGCGCCAACTGATCTTTTTTTATTTCATGAGGCCCAAGCTTAGTGAAAGTTTGCACGTCCATCCTATAGTAAGCTTGATACTGCCTGGTAAGCCCATCTAGCTGCAGCTCTGTGTATTTTTTGATCCCACATATGATGCAAGACTAAAAGTAGCATGATTTCTTTGTTACTGTAAGCAGGGGTTCATATCAAATGAGGTGATCATCCTCCTGAATGGGTCACACGGTCCTGCCCTTCCACTGGACCTTCCTGTGTCCTGGGACATCATGCGACTGAGCAGTAATGCAGGGTTAAACTTCACTGATTTTCCTGTCACTGGTCGAGTTGTAACACAATCCAGTTTGCCATGCAGCCGCAGAAATGCTTTTACAGGCACAAAGAAGGACAGGGCACAGGTGTGAAAATGTGCAGTTTATGGCAGAAGCAGAACTATCATTCTCAGCCCCACAACTGTCTTATCATGATCTAATCATGAAACTATGATACTCCTCTACTTGAAATTCCACTTAAAAATTAACATACTGGCAAGCATGGCTGGGTAACATAATCAGGCTTTTAACCACTCACAAGCTGTACAAAGAGGATCAGAAACATTTAAAATGCACAAGTGATCTTTCCATTGCAGCAAATCACAGCAGCCAGACCCAGACTGACATGTTTTATGCTTGCAGTAAGGTCAAATACGTCTGAAGAAATGAAAGGGACCTCTAAAGACATAGCCTAAGAATCTAGATATTGCTATTCAGAATCCAGATTTCCACTGAAGAATTCCTGGAACTCACCCTTGTCCCACTTTTCCCAGCTTGTGCCTCCTACATTTTCCTTTAAGGCCCACTATCATTGTTACTGATTTGTTGTTGGGTTTGGTTTTTTTGGGTTTTTTGGTTTGGGGGTTTGGGGTTTTTTTAACATTATTATATTTTTGAAAGTGTGAAATCACAGGAAACACAAAGTGACTTAAACTTCTGATGCCTAAGACTGCACAGCAGCAGAGCGTGGAATTAAACCCAGGCACTCCACATGGTCTTCAATCAAACAAACTGGGATTCGATATTTTTTCCCACCTCTTACACAATTCCCTTCTCTAATGCCTGAAACGTGACTTCTAGGGAACTGCTGCCAGTGACTTTATGCTGAGTTTAGCTTCAGTTACTGTATCCTTCCTTCAGCTGCAACAGTGGGTGCGTGAAGCGAGACCTGCCCTTGTTCTCTAATACCAGGTTATGCAATCAGATTAAGGAGCCATCTGCAGCACAAACCAGAACTGCGCTATAATCGCCTTCCCGGCTCACGCAGAACTTTGGCTTACGCAGGATCTGTGTCTCCTCGAATCGCTCACCGGCCTCCCCACTACTCCTCTCCTCCTCCTGCAAGCTGGAAACGCAGGCCAAGCGATACGGTCAAATATTTCAGTGATTAAAGCATTACGGTTAGAGTACGGTCAGCTCGGATGCCGCTTCTGAGATTTAAGGGAGTATTTGCGGCCGTTCAAAAGGAAAGCAAAACCTCACCCTTTACTGCGTCTGCTTTGAAGGCTCTGGAAGAAAGAGAGAAGGTCAGCTTGCTGCTTCTGCCGCTCTGCTGTCGACAGCTGAATCATTACATGGCTTAATGCCAATGCATCTCGCTCGTAGTTTTTGTACTCTCAAAACGGAAAATAGTTGCTTTTATAAAGTGTTTTCACAGTATCTGTTTTAGCTAGCCGTGTGCACAGCAAGGTCTTGGTTCACTAGTAGCGAAAACGATTCTGCATTCTTAGTCTTTTTTGTTGTTAAAAGTCACCTTTATTAACAAAAAGCTCTTTTAAATGACAAAAGTGGAAACTCGCGAGTCCTCTTTGTTTTCAGACATCTTTACCAAAGGAACGCCAGGCGGACCCCTCGTTGCATGTGGTTTAAAAACAGATTTAACAAAGGCCGGAGCTCGGGCTGTTCTCGACCCAGAGCGGCACTCGGGGGCTGCGACCCGGCTCCCAGGGAGCTGCCAGTGACAGCGGGATCGGCGCGGCGGGACCCGCTTGCCGCAATGGTTGACGGAAAGAGTGTAAAAGAAAGGAGGCGGCGAGGACAAGAAGGGACAAGAAGAAACTAAACTCCAACTCGTAGAAAATCCCGGACAAGCGGCAAGGGTGGCGGAAACACCGGGGATGGAGCTAGTGCAGAAGGAGGCAGCGAGGGGCACCGCCAGAGTCCGGGCAAGGGAAAGCGCGGCCGCCCGATGCGCCATTGGCAGAAGCACGTTTACGCGCTCAGCGGTGCCGGCGGCAGCGCCGAGTCCTGCCCGGCCTCTGCCTTCCGCCCGGCGCCTTTCTCGCCTTCCCGCCTCTGGCTGGGCTGGGCTCTCCGCATGGCTGCCTTTCAAATCCCAACGGCCGCGCCGCTGGGGAGGAGCGACAAGG
>JANHGB010028587.1:0-12528 GCA_026283785.1 Coracopsis vasa | reverse complement strand
CTTGCCACTGTATCTTCCGCTCGGCAGCCATCAGGCGCACGGCCGGGCACGGGAGGAGGGAACACCCCGTTTCGGAGATGTGCTTGCTCTGGCCGCGTACCGCAGGTTTTCCCGGCACGGGGGCAGGGTTGCTTAAAATGCGCGATAGCGGCCATGAGTACTCCGCGGGACCCCCGCAACCGCCCCACCCCTGGCCGGGAGTTCCTCGCTCCGCAGGCGCGATCCGTAAGCGGAGTCTGTGCTTTCTTTGCCGTGAAATTCGGTGTTGGTACGTGCTGAAGAGCTCTCCAGAGTGTGCAGACCCGCACAAAGGGAAACTGATAAAGAAAGAGGAAAAATACCCAAAAAAGTGTGTTGCTTGACCTGGCCTAGGTAGTAGAAGTGAAACGAGGTGGGAGGCTATAGATGGGAAATGGGAGCCGGCATTTTGCCCTCCAAAGAACACCTGAAAGCTTGTTTTATGTTTGTTCGCTTCCCGATCCCGGAGTTGCGGTTCATGGCTGGAGGGAGGGTTGTACGCGTGTGTGTCTGCAGCCTGTTACTGCTGAACCAGTAGATTGCAGCACTTCGGCTTCCCCTGGCCAAGCCGGTGGCAGCTACAGCACAGCACACTGTTGAGAAGAACCCGGTAGAAAACCTTTCTCAACGCAGTTAATGTGACTGCGGCTGCTGAAAGGTTGTCTGTGTATGTGCATTTATATTGTCAGTGGGAGATGCTGATGTGAGTTTGACTGAAAGACGCCGAATTACTCTTCCAGGCAAGACATCTGTATATTTGTGACTTCCACAAAAACTTAATTCAGAGCGTGAGAAATAGAAGAAAGAGGAAAGGCAGCGATGATGATGGTGACTCACCTGTGCAAGACATCGACACTCCAGAGGTAGCTAAGTAGTTGTTTGGTTTGGTGTTTTTTTCCTAACTGTCCTGTTAAGCTTGTTGTTAACAGCTACCAAGTCCACACTGACACCACTTTCTTACAGCTTTCTTTATGTTGGGGAGTGTGGGAAAGACTCTTGAGTCACTCTTAATAAAACAAAATCTCACAGAATCTTACAGTATATTTTCTGTATTAATTGTGCATAGTAGAATGAACAAGAGTCTGTATGTGATTTTTAAGTGTCTGCTAGTTCTCTCAGAAAACAGCTGTTTCCAGCTTTCTTCTTGGTGCTTCCTCTCCAGAGTGGTGCTTTGCCACATAACAACAAACTGTCTTCGCAGGAGTTGACAATTTGAAGGGAATTGCACATGGGGCTTGGGGTATTGTCTGTGCCCCATTCCTCTGATCCTTTACTCTCTGCTCAATGTGTTGGAGATGGCTCTTGCAGTTACTCTGTTGCCTTAGTCACATTAAACACACAGTTTAACAATGGTAGGTGGTTTTACTCTGTTGTTGGGGGAGGAGACATTCAGAGAGTTGTGCTAGACAAGAAGGTGGTGGTTTTCCCCCCTGTTTTCTCCACTGCAGACCAGTGAGACTTCACCCATTAAAAAAAGTGAACTACAGTTTTAAACCTTTCTCAGAGCACAGTAGGAGAGACTTCACCAAAGGCTCCCTTTTTTTTTTCCTTTTTTTTTCTCCCCTGCATGTGCTCTGGATTATTTCTGCTACAGCCTGGCTTAGCAGGTGCTCTTCAGTGTGGTAATTCTGAGCAGAGGCTGTCATGCCTACCTGGTCCCTTCTGAGAGAGATTTTTAAAGCATTCAAACATTGCTCCATAAGTGTTAAATTTAATGGCATCCTTATGATCAGCATCTGTAGATAGCAGCAGCATAAGTGATGAAACTTTGTACAAGAATCTGTGTCTAAAGGCACGTGGCTCCAGTCAGAAGGCTCTGGCTAAGAGGATTTTAAAGGATTGGGAGTAGTTTGATGCTGGGCTGTGTTGTTTGTTAAATATCTGGGACTGCTTCTTTGAGAGTTCTGTCTGAAGCTAATGCTCTGTGTGACTTCAGGTAGCTCTCTGGCACAGTGGTAATCACAGCTCTCTTGCAAGCCTGTTTTGTTTTCTCATGAAAGAATTATTAAACATGTCACAACTGATGGATATCTCTAGGACAAGAAGGCAAGCTTTTTCTATTAATGGTACTATTGTGGGAAATAAAACTGCCTGGGAAGTATTTTGAGGAGTTTCAGCTGGCCATTTGGATAAGGGCAGTATGTTCATCCCACATGATTAGTGCATGCGTTAGGTGCCCATTGGCCCTTGATTTTCTTTATTTTCAATTGCTATCCAGTCTACTAAGGAAAAAGTAAAAAAAGTATCATTCTTCTGAAGACTTGTAAAACCTTCCTGTTTCCACCTTGGTCATGACCATCATTACCTGTTAGAAGTGGCTCCTACAGGAGGGGAAGAGGCTTCTGCAGTACTGATACCTTCTGTGACTTGATGGAAGGCTGCCAGTACTCCTCTGTGTGATGCTCTGGGGTGTAGATTCCCCGCTGTGACTTGGGAAGTGGAATTTGTGCCATGTAAGCTTTAGAGCACCAAAAGATACCTACCCATCCTCTGTCATGGAAGGCTGCATCACATAAAGTCTGGCCAGATTACCAAGTACGTAGTAGCACTGCTTTTCTTTAAGTGTTCTGTAGTGAGACTGCTAAATGAATTTAAAGCAAAAGCGATCTTTAATGCAGTGAGTTTGGAGAATGCTGTTGTAATTCCCACTGATCTAGCAGACTTTCTCATTCAGCCTGCTTTCTCAGCTTATTTTCCCACTTAGTCATCTGGTTAAGCTCTCTTCCATTGTCAAGGAGGGTGGGAGGAAGGTAAGCTGTTGCTGGGAGAAGTGATTGTTGATCAGAGTTCATGGGATTCAAAACTGGCAGAGTACTGGGTTAAGGTTGTGTATTTGTATCCCTAAGAGGACCTTGTGCAATTCTCTCAACTGTCCACTCACGCTGAAAAACAGTTTGGCCAGTTACACCCATGCACATAACTCCTGCATTGTGCTTATATAGCAGGAGTATGTTTGGAGAGCAAGAGCAGCTGTTTTCTTCTCTCACCTCAAGCCAAGAAAAACTTTGCACTCTAGACTTCTTCCTGATTCTAATACATGCTTTTTCATGGTGTGGATGTGACATATTTTGCATGGAACTTCTGTAAAAAAAATCACAATATAGGACCCTCCTTTGAATCAGCATCTTCATAGATGTTATATGAACGCTGTTACTGGGCCTTGTGTTGTCGTGCTTGAACTGGGGAACAAATGGAAAACCCAGTGAGTTCTGAATACTGTCCACAGCTAAAGGGCGGCAGAGCCATGCTTGGTAACGATAAAATGCTCTTAAACTGAACTGGGGTGTTTTCCTTTCTGCTGGAAGGTGCAGGGTGGAGTTTGTTTTTTGTCAAAATGAGATCTGCTGGGCTGACCATTTTCACTTGTGTGTCTGTGAGATTACAAAATGTTTTTGAGAGGCAAACTATAAATGATTGAATCATTTTCAGTTACATTAGATTTCCTCCCCTTCCCCCTCCTTTTCTTCTAGGTTGATTTATATCAGTTACAAGTAAACACACTTCGAAGGTACAAAAGACACTTCAAGCTACAGACCAGACCAGGACTTAACAAAGCACAGCTTGTTGAAGTATGTATGAGTGTTTGTTCCGTAATAGAAAATGCAACTTGCCATAGTGTGTGGTTTTCTATACAATGTGATACTTGCATAAAGAGCATGTGTAATCTGGCTTTTAGGAGAACAATAGGGAACTGCTTATCTAGTTTCCTTCACTGACCACAACTCCTGAGCCAAGTAAATCAAAAGTAAAAGTTCTTTCCAGAGGCAGGACTCTTCCGAAAGGAGTGTGTGCTGCTTAAAAACATGAAGTGTTGAGTTAGAGCAGTAAGATGATCTGCATGTCCCTGAATATCACAGAATCATGCATTTACAGTCTGTGCATCAGTCACACCTTTACCCGAAGCGTCCTGCTGAAAGAACTAGAAACTGAGAGGTGGCAGCAAAGTTCTAGTGAGGTTCAGAGTTTGCGTTAGGAAGCTAGTTACTGCAAGCATATTCTTCTGTACATGTAAAGTACGTAAACCTGAAAAAAACAGGGTTCTACTGATAATTAATTCTGTTGATTAAAATCACTGGGATCTGCCATCAGAAAAATGGAACTTTACAAAATAAAGGGTTTTTATTAAGATCCTAGAAGTGCTGGAGCTGTGTGAGTACAGCTGTACGTAAGCATCTTTGCAGCTTAAAAGTATAATTTTAAGGAATTCTGCGCTGCAAAGATGCAGTTACAGCATGCTGATGTAAATATGTGGGAGAACTGGTGTCGTCGTTTAAGCCATAACAGCTGGTTATCTTCTTCTTAAAAGGGAAGCATAGCTACTGTTTTTTCACTTATGTGCAGAGATACTCAGTTATACTCCAGTGCAGATATTTTGTTGATCTGTTCCTTAATTTGTGTGGATTAAAGGCGAGATTTTTAAATGTATGGGAGATCTCAAGGCTGAGCTGCTGCAACTATGAGTAAGAATGTAAAATCTAACTTCTGTTTTCTTATATGCAAGTTGAGGTACAGCTAGCTTTTGAATTAGCAGTAATGTGATTTGAAGAAGCACAAGCTGTTTTTGTTCTGCACAGCTGGCATTTTTAAGTGTCTGCTTTAGGTATCTCTCTAGATATTTGCACTGGGTTATTCTTACTGCATGGTGTGCACCAGCAAAGCTGCTTCTGTCATGTGCTTGGTTTGACTGACATGCAGGTCTTTGTGAACATTAGCTGCAGAACTTGTGTAGTTTACAGTACATGTGATTCCTTGTAACCTGTCCTAACATACCACAGACACTCCTCTGGCTGTTACTTAAAGTTCACTTCAAAGGACTCTGTCAAGCTACTTCTTTGTGATGTCTGGTTTTTTTGTTTGTTTTTTTTTTTTTTAGGAAGATGGAGTTTAGAAAGCTTCCTAACTTGCTAACTAGGCTACGCTTTTATACCTATATCCTATATAGCTAGTAGTATATAGTGGTAGTTAAATGAGCAATTCCATGTTTCTTGCTTGCTAATTTCAGTCTAAAAAAATATTCTGCAAGAAGCCAGCAAATAGACTTGGGCAGGTATAATGTTTTGGATGCTTTCTTTTAGAGCTGATGTTCATTGTGGTGAAGGGAAAGACTTCTGGAATGGAGTAGAATAACAAAAAAATGATTCAAAAACTGTTTAGAGATCATCATGTTTTAGTGTTCCAGCACAGCGAATTTTCAGTGATAGTATTTTGAAGATCTGAATGTTCACTTATAAATTTTGAAGATTCTTGAATTGTCTTGGATGCTTCTGTCTGTGACTTGATACAGACGTACCCTCATGCCTCCTAGCCTGAGCGATGAGCAGTAGCCTCCCGTTTCTGTGCTGTTGCTCTGATATTCTACAGTTACTACTTGCTTTATAGTTTTATAGTTAAACTACACAGATGTAACGATACTCCTGTGCTTGTTTTGAGAACTCTGTCACCCCCTAATTTGGAGATTAGGGTATACAATTGGCTATATTTGGTTCATAGTTCTCAATAAAATGGTTCCTGTTTATCTTTTTTTATTACTATTAAATACTTTTGAAGAGAGGTAGTAGCTTTTCTTAAGCTGCTTGATTAATCTTTTAAAGTTTAATGTAGTCAATTTCAGTCTGAAACTTCAGTTACTGCATATAGGAGTGGTTATTTAATTTCCTTGCATTCTTCCTTTATAGATAATTGGCTGCCACTTTAGGACAATTCCAGTGAATGAAAAGGACACCTTAACATATTTCATCTACTCGGTGAAGAATGAAAAGAACAAGCCAGATCTAAAGATGGATAGTGGGGTTCATTAGAAGGAAAAGGTTGGGACTGAGACTCAGGCTGGAAATCAAAAGACTGAGGTTTTGTTGGTATGCAGAAGCTTTCTTTGTAACTTTTTCTCCCCAGAGACTTTGTCTCTGTTTTATTTTTCATAACCTTGCTGATTTGTTTGAAAACCATCTCTCATGAAACAAATTTCCTCAGCAAAAGTATTTTAAATAAATATCACTGATACTGTTGCTCGAGTGGGTGTGTCTGTAACTTATTGAGTTACTTGTACCTAATAGTTAAGCTTTGACTAACTATGTAATAATATTAAAATATTTTTCAATTAAAGTGTGCCAAGAATATATTTATGAATGTACTTCAAGTTCTCATGATGAGAACTTTAAAAAAAACCCCAAAGCTGTAGCAGACTTGGCAATAGGTTCCTTTTCCTAAGGTAAAAGGCTTTAAATGACAGTTCCAGTTGTTAGCTGGGCAAAAGTGGTTGAATGACATTTTATTTTTCCCCTTGAAACAAGAATTGATGGGGGCTTTTCTGATGTGTGTATTCATCTTGTCACTGCTGGGATATGTGCTTCCAAGCACTGAGACCTTCCTGCTCCTATATTAAAATGGGGAAAAAATGCAGCTCTCAAATTTCAAAGCTATAAGTAGGATGAAAAGACTGCTGCAGCTTACTGTGCTGAGAAATCCTTCCACTCTATAAGAAATCCTTTAGCTGCTGACTTCTCCATTCGTCTACATAGACTGCTACTAAGAACTTAATTGGAGAATGGAGGACGGAGTCTGTGCTGGGTCAATATAGTATCTTCTAATAGGCATGCTGTTTCTTTTTCATTGCATGCATTAGCTCAGGCCTGTTAAAAATATAAAAACAAAAAACCCCAAACAAAACTTTTGATAACACATATGAGAAATATCCAGCAATACTTTTGGTCTTAACTGGATATCTTAGTAAAGTCTGATGTTGAACATGATATTATGAATGACTTTTTATTGTCATTTAACTGTTGTGCCAGTCTAAATGTGTGATGTATGGAATATGATTTTTCCTCTTTAAATGACACATAAATTGAAGAAAAGGTGGAAGGGAAACAGTTCTTGAAGCAGAAGAGAACACAGCTTCAGCTTTTTCAGTTAGCATTTGTTGCAGCTCTTAGCCATATCTAATGTTGAAAAGGTTTTTCTTAATTTGGGCAAAAATGAGAAAGCCGTATTTGTGTGGTTTAATTTGCTCAATGTTAATCTTGTGAGTTTTTTGAAAACTACTATTTTGCTGGCATCACTATAACTAAGATGCTGCAGTTTGCTTTTTCGGACCTGTGACAGTTGCATTGAACTGAATGATGATAAACCATAAAATCTAACCTCAAACTGGCTGCCTTCCCAGTAGCTCTCGGTGGCCTTATTTCTTTCACTTGCAGTGTCTTATATATTTCCACAATAAAGTTCTGCAGTGTTGGCTGCAGTTCAAGACAGTTAGTGATACCTAGCTAGTAGCAGCTAAAATTGGTATTTCTTTGAAGAGCTGTTTTAGTGCCCATTTCACTAGAGAGACTGTGAAGCTTGCTAAATACCTGCACAAATTCAGCTTGTCACATTTAAAGTATAAACAGCCAGGGGAGCCTGGCCATGGGTAGGACATCCAAAGGACAAAAGCTTTTTCTCTTGAGTGCCTGGCACGGGTGAGTGTTCTCACCTAGGCCTGACAGGATGCATAGAAGAAGCTTTGGGAGGAAAGGAGAAGAAACAAAAAACAAGTTTCTATGGGAAGTCGGTCTTAAAGTAGGACCCTAAAGCGATCGTGCCCTGTTACATGTGGAAAGCAGCAGAATTTTGCTCCAGTGGATTATGGATTTTCCAGGAGTGGTAGAAGGAAAGTGACTGAGAACCACCTACTAACTTTACTACCCAGATTTGCATCTGCCTTATTTTTTTTGCTACTGCTGCTTTGGAAAGCTGTGAATGCCAGGCATATGTGACATGATTCATGTAGATGCTAGATGGCACAACCGATAGAAGTTATGTGCCCTTGTTACTGCTAGAAGGTTATAGACGACTTTGCACAAGAGCAGATACCATGTGTTTTTTTAGCAGAGCACTGACTTGGGATATTTTGACTGTGGGTTGTCAAATTTATAGGGTTTTTTTACCCTTAATTGATGAGTTGGTAGGAAGCCTAAAAGACTTGAGAATAGTTACACAAACCAGGCTTAAAAAGCCTGGTGACACAAACTGTTTGTTTAACAGTCAGTAGCCTAAAAATTACTTGGCAAAAATAGTATGCACAGATTTACTTGAAACATTTATTATTAGCTATGTATAATCACCTCCCTCACTCACCATCCAACCCTGGTTTACTAACAGAGGAAGAAAAATAGTCATTGTGATATTTCATACTGCATGTGAAATAAGTCTGGTAAGCTAGTGGTAACGGGTTTTGTGGTGTAATGGTTTAAGATTATTAGATAAATAGTACACTTTTTGACTGGAAAAGACTGAATATTTACTTCAGTACCACACACCTTCCATATGACTTGATAGCCGAAGAGGTTTTGTATGTAAAGCAATAAGCCAGGCTTATTGCCTATAAGCCTGCCTTGTTCAGGTGGTTTTTCTTAAACTTACGAAGGGACATACATTTTTGGCTGTTTTTCTCTTGTACTGCAGTCGGTGTTGGCAGGCATTGAGAGGTGACTATCTACAGCCTAGATCATGATAACTCTTAAACATTAAGATGATTGCTTCTAATATTTTGAGATACCTCTTTGTCTTCCCTTCCCTAGCTATTGCCTTACAGGACTAGCCCAAAAATAAAAAGCCAGCATTAAAACTTAATTGTGGAATACTGTATTTCAAACAAGGCTTGATTAAAAAAGCTGCTTAATGTGGATTTTTATGTTGCCTTAACAGACTAAATTAGTCCTGTCTTCTTTAGATGTCTTTCTGTGTGTATATATATATATGCTATTGTAAGTGTTCTAGCATTTTAAATGCTCAATGTTAAGATTAAGCAATTTAAGGTTTTACAGATTGCATAGTTAATGCAGGTGACCAGTTACATGTATAAATCTGCTTTAGTGTGCTAGTAATGTGCATTTTGCCTACTTCCCCCTGCACCTTTACCCCATGGAATTTTTAAATGTGAAATTTTGCCTTTTGTAGGTGCATGTAATTTTAAGATGTTTAGATAGACTCTGGGAGACTGTCTGCAGAAGTGCCAGGGACTGAGTAGCTTCAGGTTAAAACAGCATTAACTGCATGATGGCAAAGCAATAGGAAGCTGTACAGCAGTAAGTTGCTACAAGAGTCACCTTCCTAATGACGTGAAGGCTTAGGCTTGAAGTTTCTTTATTCAGGCTTGTTGAGAATGTTGGGCTGAGTAACAAGAGTTAGGCTTTTTGCTGGGGGATGAATATTAGAAAGCATTATGAGCTTGTACAGTCTTTTACACCATTATGGAAATTTAAGTCAGCTACCAAATTTGAAAGGAGAACTTCTTATATATTTGAGATTATGAAAAGGTATAGAAAGGATTTTTTTCTGCAGTGTAAAAAGAGGCAATGTCTTGTGGTTGGAATTAAGTTTTTTTGTGGTGGTGGTGGTTCTGTTTTCCCCCTTGAAAGCATTGTTATGTGATTTGTAGAATGATGTCTGTTTTCTTCACTGGCAGACTTGATATCCATCACTGACTGTTGCAGGGGATCACAAAAGATATCTTTGGTCCAAAGAAAATATCCCTGAAAGATATTATCAGATATTTCAATAATTAGATCACTGGTTTATCAGAGCTTTAAAGTGGCATGCATGTCTAGTTGTCGATTTTTTATCTTATGATGGAATATACATAAGATTAGTGTGTTTGTGGGTTGCACTTCCAGCAATGCACATCCAACTGCAGGTCTAGATGTGGATACTGCATTTCTACCTCTGCTGACCTGATCTGGAAGAGATGGCAAAACTTTTTATTGCCTGAACAGTGCAGAGTTCACCCTGAAATTTTATCTTTGAGAAAGTAAACTTATAAAATACATAATATTATAAAAAAAAAGCATGTGCATGCATTCAGTGTGCACATGCGTACTGTTTAGTGCAATTTGTCCTGAGAGTAGTCTTGCAGTGTAGGTTGTCTGTACCTCAGGATGGTTCAAGTAAAACCGTATGTATTTGTATCAAAGTAAGAGGCTTTATTAGGCCACTCACAGTTCAGAGATTGAGGCTAGGCACCCAGTGTGTTTCAGGGTGAGGATACCATAGTTGGGTTTAGGGAAAGTGAAAGATGAAAAACTTATTTAAACTGCGTTCAGTTTGAACATGAGGTTTCTAGCTGCAGAAGTCATTCCCACTTGGTTCAGACATAGTCCCCTACAGGAGTGATGAAATGTTGCCTTTTATTGGATTTTAGGGGACATGAGAAACTTGTGTAGTAAGAGAAGCACATACTAAAAGTAATTTTTGCTTGCCTGTATAATGCCATTACATTCTAGTGTCCCTGAAGCACTAGTAAGTTTTGCAGTGTTGATATTTTTAATCTAAATTTCCTGAATAAAAGATGTTGCTGGAAAGCTGAATTAAATAATACATCTTAATACATTTTATTACTTCAAGCCAGTATGGGCCGGTGGTGTTTATTAACTCAATATTAATTTTGTTGTGATGTACATTCTTTCTGTAAAACAACAACAGCAAAACCCATTTTCAGCGAGAACTTCACCATTCAGCTTTGTCAGCAGTGCCAGTGAGCTAGAGAAGTGTTTATGTTCTTGGGTTAAATCTTTACTCTCCCTTGCAGGCATTTGTTTGTGAGCCTCTGTTCTCCTTTTCTGCTTTCCTACTTTAAACAGCTGTCTTTACAGAATCATTTATTCAACTGACATATGTGCATATGCCTTAGAATAGCAATACAGTTCTTTAATGTGTAACAGAAATCTAATAGTTTTGTTTATGGTCCTGAAGTCTTTGCAGAGTGCTGTGAATAAGGATTTGATGTAGTTCTCATGCTCAGTTTAGGTCAAAAAGAAGAGGAAAAAGTTGGGTGATTTAAATGCTGAAGTCCCCTATAATAGGATATGGAGGTTTACACCATAAGCAAGTCCTAGGTGAGACCCTGGAAAACAAAACCTGAAAACTGTCGGTGCAGTAGGTAATTGGCTCTCTCAATATTATTTCAAACCATGTGAGGTGATGCATTTCTTTAAAATGGTTGCTTATTCCATCATGTAAAATGATAGATATATAATGAGCGGTCACACAGAACAGTACGGGTTTATATAAAATGAATGTGGTCTTACTTTGGGCAGCAGAGCAATTCATTCCAGCTGCAGTAACAGATCACGTCACAGCCCTTCCCTTCCCAAAAGTGATTTTGCAGACCATCATCGATTTGGCGAAGGTTCTCCTTGCCATCGGGGATGCTGTCACAGCTGTGGTCTTTGAGGGCTCTTCTGTAACAAGAAGGATGCCGGGAAGGTGCCGCAGGGGTACCCAGGAGGGTGCTCAGCAGAAGCAGCACTGAGACCATCTTCATTTTTGCCAAGCTTCCTGTGGCAGGGTGCTAAAGAGAAATAAGGTACATGACACCGGTATAGCTGCTGAACAGATCCCCCAGTTTGCTCTCTGGCTTATATCTCTCTGTTGTCATTTTTTCCTGTGAACTTTTAGAGGTGTTTGAGCCTGAGTGCTGGAGAGTGTTTTCTCCTAGGAGGTAAATAATATTGCAGCAGAATTGGTATTCATTACTTTCTGTACAACCTTGGGAATCCTTTCATTGGGAATTGGAGCTTCTGTTGCTGGCAATTTTGTTGTTTCTGTGGCCTCTCACCTTGAGAAAATTGCTTTGAGCTGGCCATGTTCTCTCAGTGGTGTGAGTGACTCTATCGATTGCTACTAAACCAGGGGAAAAGGTCTGGTTGTGTTTCCCTGCCTTCCTCACTGTTTTGCCTCTCCAAACAAGAATCACTCGCATAAAAATAACACTATCTTTCCGCATCAAAGTTGTGGAAAAACTCTATGCTGATTGAATGCTCTGCCATGGGCTGCTGGAGAAGCTGAAGCATTAACAACAGCAAGGAGAGCTGAAGCTCTCTGCAGGGCTGCCAGGTGCCACTGTCCTGGACTGCAGGTTCCAATATGATACTGCATTAGTGAGAATTTCATCTCTTGTTTTCTATCTTTTTTCGGTACTGCAGCATACTTAGTTGAGTCTTGTTGCAGGAGGTCATTATGATTTAATTGGCTTTGTCAAAGGTGGGATAAATTATCCCTTACAAAACTCTCCTGTCGGCAACTAGGCTTTCTGTCACCTGCATGAGCTCATTTAACGCTTGCTGTTCTATTCTGTGCTGCTTTGCGCAGAGCCTGGCCATGCCACAAAGCTTCGTATAACACCTTTGAATTGTATTAACTTTTAAATTGGCATTTGGAGCAATGCTTCAACCTAGACTTTATTGGTCTTAGGAAAGAGAGTGGGGCTTTTACCTTTCCTCATGCTTGAATGTAAGGGGTCTATTATCTTACTGAATTTAAATAGGAATTCTGTTCTGAAACTAACACAAAGCAATGGTGAGCTCTCTGTCAGTGCTCCTCACAGTACTTGTGTTAGCCTCAAGCCTTTGTCATTAACATGGACAGTGGGATGGAGTGCACCCTCAGCAAGTTTGCTGATGACACCAAGCTGTGTGGTTTGGTTGATACACTGGAGGGAAGGAATGCCATCCAGAGGGACCTTGACACGCTTGT
>JANHGB010028586.1:0-37012 GCA_026283785.1 Coracopsis vasa | reverse complement strand
GAGGGAAGGAATGCCATCCAGAGGGACCTTGACACACTTGTGAGGTGGGCTGATGCCAACCTTATGAAGTTTAACCAAGACAAGTGCAAGGTCCTACACCTGGGTCGGATCAATCCCAGGCACAGCCACATGTTGGGTAGAGGAGAGATTCAGAGCAGCCCTGCAGAGGAGGACTTGGTGGTGTTGGTCGATGAGAAATTTAACAAGAGCCAGCAGCGTGCGCTCGCATTCCAGAAAGCCAACCATATCCTGGGCTGCATCAAAAGGAGCGTGACCATCAGGTTGAAGGAGGTGATCCTGTCCCTCTACTCTGCTCTCGTGAGACCTCACTTGAAGTATTGTGTACAGTTCTGGTGTCCTCAATATAAGAAGGACATGGGTCTGTTGGAACAAGTCCAGAGGAGGGCCGTGAGGATGATCGGGGGCTGGAGCACCTCACATATGTAGACAGGATGAGAAAGTTGGGGCTGTAGAAGAGAAGGCTGTGTGGAGATCTCATAGCAGCCTTTAGGTATCTGAAGGGGGCCTACAAGGATGCCGGAGGGGGATTCTTCATCAGGGACTGTAGCGACAGGACAAGGGATAAACAAGAGAAGTTTAGGTTAGATGTAAGGAGGAAGTTCATTACTGTAAAGATGGTGAGGCACTGGAACAGGTTGCCCAAGGAAGTTGTGAATGCTCCATCCCTGACAGTGTTCAAGGCCAGGTTGGACGGGGCCTTGGGCAACTGGTCTAGTGTGAGATGTCCCTGCCCATGGCAGGAGGGTTGGAACTAGATGATCTTTAAGGTCCTTTCCAGCTGTAACTATTCTATAGTTATGGGAGAATATAAGAAGAGAGCATGGACAAATGAATCTTCCTCATATGTTGTCACTCCTGTACTCCATACGTTGTTGGATTTCTCTGAAAAAGGTCTGCGATATTAGTAGTCACTGACAGTGTTGTCCTTGTGAATTTGAACCCATTTATACTTTTGGCTTCCAGAATACCTTGTGGCAATGAGACCTATATTAGCAGTCTCAACTTCAGACTGTGTCTGCTGGAATAACTTCATTGTCTCGGTGATTTCAGTTACTGCTTCATAAAACTAGCGTAAACCCTGTATGAGACTTATGTGTTCTTGTGAGGTTGTCAAATCCATTTTATAAATTGCAGGATATGAAATGTATGGTTTCGCATATGTCTTATAACAGCACAATTATTTTGGATGATCTAATACTTAATAAAACAGAGGCACAAATGACTAATTTTCTGAAGCTGGCAAATATTTAAAACAGTAAAGGGGTAGCTTTGTAACAAGTCTAATAGGACCTTAAATTCTCAGAAAATGCAGTTTCTGCTTCTTAAAATGAACATGTGTTTTATGAATACCTTATTGAATGTGTATATACTTTCTTCTTTTGGCTTTAGATAAATATTTCTAAGGAATGAACAGTTAATATGTTCTATAGAGTTTTGCACATCTCACAGTATACTTGGAAAGGTGCTACTGAACAAAAATAAATCTGGAAAGGGGGTCTTGCATCTCAAAATCAGCTTCAGCAAACAGAGAGGCAGGTAACCCACATGGAAGTGGACCCATCTATTTTCTTTCATTCAGGGTTTTATGTTGAAGAGAAAAAGCAAGAGGATTTTTTGTTATCTTATAGGTGAGAACTTGTGCAACTGCATTGCCTCAGCTATGAATAGTTGTGTTTTCCTCTCGTATGCTGTATACTTGTTACTGCAGGGAGTAAATAAACCCTCAGTATGTGGACACATCCCTAAGGGTCTGGCACATACATCTTAGGTTAAATTCTCTCTTCTGCTCCTGTGGCTAGTTTTATTTCACAGTGAGTTTCACTGGACAGCAGGGTACTTAACCTAATTTTTGAAATGTCTGCTGTCAGTTTTACCAGCAGAAATACAGTTCAGCCTGTCCAATGTGGTATGTGGGCTCTGCACAAGGGAGCATTTTCATAGAAGATCAATGTGTGTGTGTGTCAATATCCTGTGAATTTCAAGCGAAGGAGATAAAATTCTCAGCTTTAGTACCTAGCCTTTCTGTTATTATTAATTATTATTGTTATTATTAATTTCTGGGTTTTCTCCCAAACATCTTTCTTGAATACTAAATCATAAAAGATGAATAAAAAACAGTTTTGAGAGCTTCTTGTAAAGTGCCTAGACTCATACAAAGGAAGCATAAAAAATTAATCTAGTCAGTTAAAGCAGCAATTTATCAAAAGAATGTTTAGGACTGCTAGCTTATGCCTGTGTTAATCTACTCCTCTCTGTTTCACATATCAGGGCTGGTTTTTATGCACCTGGAATGTGTCTTCATAATTTTTGTTCTAGTTAGATTATGATTCTAGTTAGAGGTTGCAACAAAAGTAGAAAAGCAATGGAATAATTTCTGATTTTATTGCTTTGAGGGCAGTTTATTGTGCTTTTAAATGGAAAGCTACTTAGATGAATAAATGGTTCAATTAAGATAATAATTTTATCACAGTATGTTTTAGGGGCTTTCCCAGTCAAGACAAGATCTTTTTTCATTAATATTCAATTTCCAGTAACTTCCAAAATACACTGAAAAGATTTCATCAAATGCAGCAGATAATTGCTGTCATAGAATAATAGTTGATAAGTAGCAAAATGAAAATATTTTGTCCACCTCTCATCAGGTTTGTTGGCTTCCTGTCAATTTAGGATGAAAACCATCTTGGCACAGGTTCAAACGAAGGTTTAAGCTCAGTGAAGTGTGACTTGTGATTTTATGTATTGGATTGGAACTCTTGTTAAACGTGACTCAGCATGTAAGAAAAAGGAGCTTCTTTCAAACAGAGCAGCACAAATGAGGTGTCCTTCGCTTTCCATTTTATTAAAGTATCTAAAATACGCTACTGAATGGCTGGCATGCCAATTCTGAAGATAGTATTTTCATCAATTGTGTGGTTTTTCCTCCTTTTATTTTCTCTGTATCTTCTGCTTTTTACTCCTGTAGTTATACTTCCACATGAAAAAGAGTTGTTGATTAAACAATCTTCAATAAAAATAATAATAATTCTGTCACTGAATTATCCTAAAGGCAAGCCACTATAAAGAAAAGAACTTTCATTTCAACTAACTCATATCAGAGAAGGGCTACTCACTGGAGCAGAGAAAATGTGATAAGCACTATTGTTTCCATTACAGAAAAAAATGAATATTACTGTTTCAGTGGAACCATAAATGAAGAGTAATGAGAATACTGTTAGGCATAGAAGTGTCCTATTAATAATGTCATTTCAGACAGCATAGGATGTTTTAAAGATGAACTCGTGAAACTTCAAGCTTTCCTTTTTAGCTACCTCTGTTAGCACATTCACATATATTCCTGAGAGTTCTGAAAAAGGAGTTAAAACTAAAATTGTTACAGCATGTTGCAGTTAAAAACTATTGCAAATCATTTTCATGAATTATACTGAATATTTCTTTTTCATTAATTATATCTCTAGATAAATCAAGTTTGCACTTTTGAAAAGTTGCATTTGGTGATAGAAGTAACTTGTACCAAAATCGAAAGCAAACATACGGGTAGTAAAATACTTTATTTTAGATGTATCTGTGGATAATTTAATTCAAACCGTATAATAACATATTTTTATTAATAAATTTATTGTTGTTTTCCACTAGAAATGGTGAATTTCTGTGCCTGAACCAGTGATGTGTTCCCATTACCAGAGTAATTTATAATTGTCAATAAATATGAATACATTAAAAAGGCAAGATAAACTGCCATCTGTTCCAATCAGTAATACAATCTCCCTTTCTCTAATATATACTTCAAAAGTAGAAATAAAAGTGAATTTGTTTGGATCTAAGCAAGCTCAATTTAGCTTTTAGTTTTTTTCTGTTGCAAAAAAACTAATAAGGGAGGGGAAAAATCCTTTAGAACCCAGCTGTTCAAAGTGGTTAGAGGAATAGCTCAGGAAGGAAAGAAATATCTCCATGAAAGAAAGAAATCATATGCAATTTAAAAGGAGAAATATATAGCTCTGTTTGTACAGGGGAAAAACGATCAACATTGGAACCCAAACTGCTTTAATCTCCTGCCTATATATACATACAATAAAATAAACCGCCTAGTTCAACAGACGGGAAAGAGTCCCAGCTTCTCAGGAGCACTGATGCATTCCTTGAGTTTCAAATTTATTGAAGTTTCTAAAAAGAGACCAATCTCAAAGGAAAAAAGAAGCACTCAGTTTATGAGGCACCAATTTTGAAGATGTTTGGATTTATGGAATTTCACTGAGTAGACTTTATAAGCAGAATGTTAGTTGGTTTTCACTTGACTCTTTTTTTTGTTGTTGTTTTCTTTAAATCCATTATAGGAAACACGTAATTTTCACTCTGCAATGAAAAAGTCTGCTTTTCTGAGTTAATGACAGACAAAGAAAATTCCTTAGCATGTTATGATTTCAAGGGACTGCAGTGTTGCTCTGCCACAAAGAGCAGGTTGCAGCTACTTCATTATGTCCCTGTTCCTATGGTGCATGACCATTCCAAGTTCTATCAAATGAAGATGATAGCGAGTAATAATGCCTTGCAAACTTAAAGCACAGTGTTGGCTTGGCATGATTAATTTCTGTTGCTTAAATATTTTCCATCTTTAACTGTGAATGCAGTTTCAGAGGAATGTAGATACTCGCCTAACATCTGGGTTTCTCTTCACAGAGGTGGGGAGTGAGGCTAGAAAGTCTGTATCCCCAGTAATGCCTTAAAATAACTGCCGTTAATGCCGTTAAGCAGTGACGTGACACATCCTTTGGCTTCAGCCACTTTTGTTAGAGATGTCAAATGGGTACCATCCTGTCATTTGAACAGCCCTGTTCTCGCATTAAAACGCTCCACATTGCAGTGTTGAATTAATCTCTTCTGTTTCAGTAAAGGGGAACTATTTCTAAAAGTTAATCACATCTTCAGGCTGTGAAATTTCATGAACTTTTTTTCCCCTTGACACTGAAATTTGCCTGGAATATTCATGAGCATGTTCGTAATTTCATTTGAGCAGTATGTTAACTGGTTTTGCTGTTAGATGTTACTGAGCTGGGATTAGGTTTTTGGTTGGTTGATTGGTTTGGGATTCTTTTTTGTTTGTTTGTTTGTTTTCTGTTTTTTTTTTTTTTTTTTTTTTTAATTAGTTTAAAGAGACAGGAATCTCTCCCAGTGAAAAATGCTGTCATTTAATGAGATAACTTGTCTTTTTTATAGTAGTGTGATTGTTTCTAAAAGGAAAAGAGAAGATATTTTGTGCTTATGTGCAGTTGTGAGCTAAATTAAGCAAGATGTTCTAGATGCCAGATAACACATTTGACCTCAGTGAACACTAATATCACTCTCTTTAAAATGTAAGAACAGGTGAAATGAAACTTGACTGTTACATAGTGTATGTGTGCATACTGACAGTATTTGAACTGTGGCCATGTCATCCTTTTTACCAGGTTGTTCTGTTTTGGTTTGAGTATTTTTAATATTAAACCTGACTGAATTCCTGTCTGTCTTTTGATTAATTTCCATGAGGAAAATACCTTACTTGTTAAGTCTATTGGAACTCAACAAGAAGTGTTTCTTCCACAAAGTTCCTGCAAATGCTGAAGAGCAATCTTGTTCAAAGCAAGAGTTTTTGAGCTGTAATATTTGGTAATGGTCAAGGGCAGATGGAGCTCTTGAACAAGACCCTGGCCTTTCTGAAGGTTCCCTGACCCTCAGAAAAAGCAGCTTCTCCAGCTGACCATAGCTTATCCTCAAGTGTGTCCCAGTCACCTCACTAAGAATTCCTTGCTTCTGTCAGGCAGCAGTTCTTAGCTGTGCATGTCCTGATAATCTCTGAACGCAACAGTGTTTGGATTCCTCTACCCAGTCTTCAGGTTTTTGCCATTCAGCTAATTAGCAGTATCCTTCCCCTGTGTAAATCAGAGTTGCTGTCACTTTTGAAACCAAATCCTGGCTTTCCCCACCTCCCAGTATAAGCATATATTTAGTTCCCCGTGCAGTCAGAGCAGCTTTGGAACAAATATGTAAGACCTGACTGTATGATAAGGCAGTTATTAATGATTAACATTTGAAAAGTACTTAAATTAATTTGCCTCTTTCAAGCTATCACAAATCAAATATGTCCTTAACTTATCAGAAGGAAATAGTCTTCATTGAAACAGCATTGATATAGGAAAGTAATACATGACAAAATGAGGAGTTATCAGATATAGATAAAGCATTTCAGTATTGTCTTGTTATTACTTTTTTTTTTTATCTCTGAAGAAGACAGTGAAGTCTGAAGTGAAAATGATAATTATAAAATTGTTACCAATTTGTTGCATCCAATTTTCTGATCAACTTGCTTGAATTCCCATCAATTTGAGAGAGACCATCTTGTTGAGATTTTTAGTCTAAGAAGCAGATTATTATTAATTAGTTACAATAATGCTAACACTTGTAGTTCAGTTCAGTGTATTCAGTTAAATAAATACAAACTTTCCAAGGATCTGCTCCTTTTTCTGATGTTCTCCTCACCCTTCTCATATCCTTTGTGCTCCCAAGTCTCAGCCTGGAGGGCTGAAGAAGGGCTGCTGACCAAGAGGACTTGCTTTGTGTGATTTTCTTCCCAGGGATGAAATTTAGTTTCACCAGCCTGTAGGTTTCAGGGATTGTTCTTCTGGCCCTTTTTGATGATGGTTGCAACACGTGCCTTTTTCTCAGCCTTTTTCTGTATCTGTGTCCCTGGTTATTGCAGCCAGCCCCAGGGACAGCTTCCTTGTCCCAAACATAGTGGGCAGATTCCAGCTCCCGCAGTTAACACACTGCACTTCATGCACTGCAAGGCAGAGCAGTAGCTTGGCTGCAGAGTTGGAAGCAGTGTGCAGCAAAGCCTGCCTGCCAAGACCAGTGTCAAGAGAGGGAGGAGATGCTGAGGAAAGGAGTTCTTCATTATTGTACTGTCATGGGCCAGTAGCTAGGCAATGGGTAAGCGACATGCTCAGTTAAACACACGGCCAAAACTGTGTGAAGTCAGTGCTCATGTCTGAATTGGATGTGGCTTTGAGTAGATATGGGAACATCTGAGTTTAATCAAGAACACTAATACGTTGTTTGTAGGTGTTCAAGTGGTTTCTCTAGCCAGTGAAGTGTCCTGCTACAGTGGGCTACCTGGCATTAAGGACTCTGGTTTCTGGCCAGAATCTGTCCGTGCAGAACTCCTGGAAATTCTGCTTGTGAGAGATAGGGAGTTTTTTAACCTATTTTTAAAACTGCCTTTAACTATCTTTATTGTCTGTTACTTTAAATAATTTTCTTCTGTCCCAAATCTGTAACACTTAGTGAATTTCTAAGGAGTGGTAATTTTCCTCTTGGCCTTGACGTTAATCTCCTTTAGTTTTCTTGCATGAAAAGTCCTTGCAATTCCATTAATATATTACTGGCTTTTCTGGGCTCTTATTTCAATTCAAATGCATTGGGCAGATTGAGCAACGCAGCACAGAATATTCTAGGCACCAGTGTTTTGTATAAAGGCATTGATTTTTTTTTTTTTCTCCTTTCTTTGATGGCATGCTCCTTTCTTTAAGGTAAAGTTTCTAATTAAAGTGTAGATAAGATGAAAAATTATAGCACAGTAGAAGGAAATTGCAAATGAATGACCATTTTGAGTACTCTGGGGGTGCACCCAGGTAGCATAATTTGTTATTCCTTTGTACACAGAGCAAATGATACATTTATATTTCTGTTCTGAAGTATTAATAAAATGTAGCTTAAAACACTTGAGATTCTCACTAGGTTTTTGGCCAGTTCATACCGGAAAGTAGAGAATGACCTGCATTGGTATAGCTGATTTCTGCTTAATGGTCTCAGTTTTGTGTACTTCTTTAGTGTACTCACTTCTGCAGAATTTCAGATTATGTATCAGAGCAAGTAATGTGATTACTGAATTAATTATCTCCTAGTATATAATGGCGTGATGCCATCAAAACCAACAGCTTTGCAGAAGCAAATCCAAATAGACTGTTTGCAGTTCATCAAAATAATACATATCATCTTGAGATAAGATTAATAATTTCAGCAAAATGTTGAACTTTTTACTTTCCACTGTCAGACCACTGTGCTACTTTATACGCACACTTAAATATTCAGTAGTATCTGGATAATTATGTCTGAAACGCCTGGTGGCTGCATATAGGAGGAAGTGAAAAGCTTTAAGTTCTGTTTTCTTTGGTCTTTTTTCTCAGGAGCTCCCAGATATTTGAGCTGACTGTATGACAACTATAAAGGACTATATTTGGTTAAGGAGAATCATGCAAGACATTGTTGGGGTTTTTTTTACATAACCGAACAATAAACTTACTGAAAGTCTTGGTTCCATCTCTGTTAGTTATCTTTTATTACAATTTGGCAGTTTGGGGATTCTTTGAACAGAATATGGGCCTTTCCTCCTCTGTCAGTAGTGGTATTTCCTTTGCAAAATAAATGAGGAGGTTTTGAAATCCATGACATTCTGTTTATGAATATAGGCATGTTAAACTACAGCATCTTATTTGTTAGCACTTGGTTGGTTTTTGTAATTAGGCAGATAAAATGTAGGTGGAGAAACACTAGTTACTTTAGAAGCCTGTGCTGTACAATACTGACAATTTAGAAGAATTTCAGTATCACTGCCTTTAGAAAATTTAGCAGATGCAATAGGCAAATACCCATTTGAAGAAAAATTGGGACCAATGAATCAAACTGATTGTTTAAGACATATTCAAAGAGTTTACAAGTGGTGAATTCAGAAGTAATGAAACCTTGAAGTAATATCTAAAGAAATTCTTCGGAATTTCTCCTAATCAAGTAATAGCAACTCTAATCCTGCTCTGGTTCACCAGTTACTCACCTTGGACAGATTGAAAATTTCTGTCCCTAGAATACTTAGAAAAAGAGCTTTGTGTGTGGTAAACTGTCAAGTGAGTCACTTGAGAAGTGGGAGAAAGTAAGTTACACTTATTTTAGCTATAGAAAGAGAATTTATTTCATGCACTTGTTGTCTTCTAATATCTATGAAAACGTAAGACACATTCTTATTCATGTATTTATTGGGGAATGAATTCAGAAAAATTGGTTGTGCTGGGTTGTTTTGGGTCTTTTCATTTTCTTTTCTTTCTTTCATTTAGCAGCCATTTAAATTAACCTGTTAATGAAACCCCATGTGACCGCAACAGCAGCTGGTGCAACACCCCTTCCCTCTTGTCCTACATAGACGCTATGAAAGAGCACAGTTCATGGGCATGTCTTGCTTTGGCTTTACCCTAGCTACTGGAAAATTTTTATATTAGCTTTCACTTGCTGGATGGGGTTTTGGGTGTTTGTTAAAATAGCTGTTGCATTGATGATGAATAGGTAAAAATATACTGGTCTTCAGATTAGCCTATTTTATAGATGTAGATTCCCAGTATCTGTGAATATCTGTAAGAAATTGTCATATGCAAGAAGGCAGCTATATGAACCTGTTGTTTTGTTTTTTTTTAAATGCCCTATTTTATAACTAGAGAAAAATTAATGACACTAAAGATATAAAACTGGAACCAAGTAACAGTGTCAAGCATGGGTTATTTCTTCCAACCTTGAGACAGTTGCTGGAAGGGCAAGAAACTTTTTAGGCAGGTATAGGACACACTAAACGAAGCTTCAAATAGAAAATTGCAATAGGTATTAACAATTTGAGGTTACAGTTCCAAAAAACTGGTTATATTTCAAAAACAAAAACCCATCTTGGGTATTAAGAATTTCAGTAAGTTACATGTAATTTTTTTTGTTGTTGATTCCTAGAAGGATAAATCCATTAGTCAAAGCTAAAAATACCAGTTAATTTATTTGTTCAGTATCCAGTATTTGTTATACGAGACAGTCTGAAGAACTTTTACCTATCTGAATCTTGTGTCTAAGGGGCTTTGGAGTCATGATACTTGCGTATGTGTAGAAACTGATTTTGTTTCTAGTTAAGCTGCAGAGCTTTTTCTTCTCAGCTGAAGAGCCGAGAACTGCCAGTTAAACACGTTAATTGGAAATTAAGAATAGGCATACTTAGCAAAACTTGGCTTGATGTTTTTATGCTTTTGCATCAAAATTGGGAGTAAAATGATAAAATACATGTTAATTACTGATTTTCAACAAATATTCTTCAGTGATAGGTCACAAAATGTAAAAGTGATCAAACTGCAAAGCAGCAATAAACACAACGACAGTTTTGCTTTTGTTTGAGTAATATCCCAGATTCTATGATTCTATGATTAGTGCTGTTGGGGAGAAAAGAGGAAGTTTGCTGCTATCCCCATTCAATTTTTTTTTTCCTCCAACTGTTTTGGTTCGGTTTTTTTGGTGGTGGTTTCTAGTGAACAGTGTTTCTAAAAAAAAAAAAAAAAAAAAAAATTCCAAAAAGAAAATCTTGCCCAGCAGACTACTTCTCCACTAAGTAATGATCCACGGAAAGTAATTCATCAGTTCTATTCTGACTCAGCCTTACACATAATCAGATGGATCATAGGTATTGCTGAGAATGTCTTGCATATATTTTTCAAAGGCCATGATGTTGAGTTCCAGTCCTTTGCAAATTGCAGTCATCAATGTCTCCTTCATGAGACTTCAGAATGTAGAACTCGGGCTATCAGGGTTAATGCCTTAGCTTCATGCACTCGGTCACTTATCATTTGTATTTTATGCTCATAAATGTCAGCCAGGCATACAGACATACAGGAACACAGAGTCTTCGCTGAAAACTAGAAACTTGGATTTAAGTCATGTGTAGTACAAAATAAAGAATCTTGTTGCAGCTGGTTAGATTCTATGCATGATTCATCTGGAAGAAAAAGTAAAATCATGTTCTGTACCAGTTTAGTTGCAGGTGTTGATAATTCTTTTGCCAGCTGTGTATCATTTGTAGCAAAATTGAGGGTATGCTTTCCACACCTTGTATGCTGTTACTTAACTGAGCCATAGATTTGAAGTTCAGATGACTGTTGAATATGCACAACTGTGTATCACATCTTAGAAAAGGGAGCACTTGGGTGGATGATAAGAGGGTTTAATTGCATTCATTATCTTTATCATAGTTTGTCTCAAGGGAAGAAGCCACTTTAAATTTTCTGGATTGGTTTCAAGATACAAGTGTAGGTGGTTTTTTTGGAGGGGGTTGTGTTTAGTTGTTTGGTTAGGTTTTGGATTTTGTGCGGTTTTTTTTCTTTCTTTTGTCCTTTTTTTTTTTTTTTAACTTGGTCATTCTTAATAATTGTGATCCTTGTTATACTTATTTACTGAAATTCACTATTTTTCTTGCAACACTACTTAGTTTGCCTCCCCATGCTTAATGGTAATGTATAAACATACTACTTGCAAGGTACTTCTGGAGTTAAGACTGCTGCCAAAAGTGTCTACTTTCCATCTAACTTCTTTATAATGTGCATTTATTTAAGCATAAGCTACCCCAAAAATCCAATTTTAGACTCAATGCATATTATTTTTATTAGTTATAAATTATTAACCAGTTATTTTAAGCTTGTAAGATAATGGCATAGGAAATATTTCTTCCAATGGAAAAAGACAGTTACTAGCTTTGACTGACTGAGAAGCAGCTGAAGATAGTTGTAGTGTGAGGAATGCTGCAATATTGACACTTAACAAGTTGATATTGGTGTGTTTGGAACTTGGAATATTTTCTTAATGCTTGATGCAGTCAAGCATTATCAAGATAATCTGGCAAACTGCATTTACTTATGATATCGTTAGAATGCTACCTAGGATGTTTTTTTTTTTATTTTCAGTGAATTGATTAATCAGTCCAGGTAGGGAAACAGCTTTGAGTATCTTTTGCAAGGTCTGTGAACTGGAAGGAGAAGAAAATAAGCCAGTATTTCACCTTTGATGTAATGGTAAGAAGATGGAAAGGGTTTAGAGAGCAGATTTTCTTTTACAAGAAGAGAGCAAGAAAATACAGAGCTGCCTTATTTGTCCAAAGTAGGACTGCTGTCATCACATAGAAGTAAAATCTAGGAGATCTAAATGGTTTCTGAAAGAAGCTAGTTGTTCAGTGGTTGTGAAGAGTAGTTTTCATTATTACTAAAGAGATAAACTCTTTAAGGAAATAGATTGGTACGTTGATAACTGTGTACAACTTCTTGAATAATTGACTAGGATGTTCTTTGCGCACAGTTTGCAAATGATACTGATAAATAATTAGCATTCATTTCATTACTGTGAACAAAAATGTGTTGGTCTCAAAAAGTATTTTTTATTTAAAAAGGAGAGGGTTTTTTCTAATATGTCTTGTAAATTTATCCATTTATGGTTTTTATGTGTTTTTTAGTAATCAAGATTTTTCCTTCTAGATTTCCATTTAAATTCAGTCAGCTTCAGCTCAGTCAACTCTTCAGTTTCACTTTTATTGTTCTAAGAAAGGTTGTGATAATGATAAAGATCTTCTCCATATAAAATCATTACCATGCTACTGCATAGCATTAACATAGTTTTGTTCTTAGATAGTTTTTAATGAAAAAGCATTACTTTCCAACTCCATCCTAATGTTTTATCATCTTTCTCCAGACTGCTAGAGAAGAAAATTAAAAAGTGATATATTTATTCCTGAAGAATTCAGATCAGGTACAACTGCAGCCTCTAAAGACTGTGCACTTGGTATTGGCTTAAATAAAGACAATAATTTGGAAAAAATTCAAGTGAAGAAAACATTCCATCCTTTTCAGTTTCTTAATGAATATATTTTTCTTCGGTTGTATGTTGAAGTATAAAATGAGAATGTTCCACAAAATTAATCTCCTATTAATTGAAAGAACTCACTTTACTTAAAATGTTTATGAAGGAATAAAATTCAGCTGAAGTTGTTAATGGGAAAAAACCCCAGACAGATGACTTAAGAAACAGCAGGAATAATATTGATGCGTTATAAATTAGAAAAATAGATTTTATTTTTTCTTGTAAACCTTTGCAGTTTATTGCATTTTCTTTGAGAGACACTTAGGGCAATATGGTCTAATGTGAGACATCACTTATGCCCCATGGTAGGGGGGTTGGAACTAGATGATTTTAAGGTCTTTTCCAACCCTAACCATTCTATGATTTGTACTTTTTCTTCTAGGTTTTGTTCTGTTACTTGGGACATTGTATTATGCCTGTTCCATTCCACAAAAATAACACTGACTGATTAAAATTCAAGTGATATATGATTATTTTTTCATGTTAATGTTAGAATTCTGGAAAAATATTGCACTACCTGTTACATTTTTTTTTCTGCATACTCCACGGTTCTGACCATATGGTCATATGGATACAAACATAGGCTTTGAATTTGCATTCTGTTTTCAAGTGTGCTAAAATTGTATTGACACCTCATATAGCTTATTTAAGCAAAAAGCCTGCACATATGGCAAGCATAGTGTGAAGAACAATTCTGTAGCTAGTTCTCATGCACAGTGCTGTACTGAGCCCAGTCAATCAACACCATCTTGGCAGAGTGGCAGAACAGAATCTGCATATCTATTATAGTCCATCAGTGCGTATTGTCCTACAATTTAATTTATGACGGCTTTTTTACTACTTTTTCAGAAAATGAGTTCTTCATTTGTATTTTCATTATGTGCTTATGTTGTTCTTGGCCTGTTTCCCTTTTTAAATGTGTTTTAATGAGGCTGCTTGCTTCTGTCTGCCAGTCCCTCCTTCCTGACTACTGAATTGGTTTGCCAGTTATTATTGAAGGTGAAAGTTAGGAAGAAGTCTCAAAGATCATCGTGTTTGTACATTATTTGTGTGAAATCTGGTTAATGAGTTGAATGGAATAGCAGCATTAGTGTTCCCTTGAGGTAAGGGCAGGCAGGACAGGACTTGAACATCACACATGCTGTTTGTAGCAGCTAATCAGCTAGTCATCCTATTTGTTCTATCTTTTCAGTGCGCAAATAGCTGCAGGCACAGCATGTGCAATCTTTTGTTTAGTAGGAGTGTGCTAGGGATGTTGGGGAACTGATGTCATTGTCATAAAAATAGAAACAAACGCATCTGTAGGAAGAATAATTTAGATTTTTTTCTCTATTTGTAAAACAACTTGTTCACGCTGTGTTTTTAGTGATTACTGGTAATGTACAGGTATCAAAAAGCCTACTGTGCTTTTCTTGGGCATGCCAAGTAATTTATGAAAAAAACAGGCCTGTAAAATTAGTTTGCTGTAGCAGATTTGTGTGTCCATCTAAAATAATACACTGATTAGCCACTTTTTGTTCTGAACTTTCTAAATATGCATGCAAGATTTATAGAATGAGATACATTTTACATTAGTTTAATTATACTTTGAATATCACCAAAAATGTAGATAACAATGCTAGAGAGAAACAGATTGGAGAGAGGAGATCAGCACTGAAGAAAAACTCTAGGAATTTGTGTCATTTAGAGGCAGGGCAAGGTATGTGATAGTGGTGGAGTAATTTTTCTGCATATGGTTTGCCTTCCAAGACTGACTTCAGCTTCAGTAAAGTACAAGTGAGAGAGTATCTCTCAGCTATTCAGTTCTGGAAGCTTTTAACCTGTTGTGAGGCAATACAGAATACCAGAACTGTGGGTATAACATTGTTCTGAAGTTCCTTGGAGGCAGGCCTAGAACTTGACCTTCACATGTTAAAAAAGTCTCCAGAATCTAACATGAGGACCAGAATATTTACCAAAAAATCCTTCTCCCTGGTAAGGCTGGTGTTAGCTTTTCTAGTTGATGGGAAGAAGTAAGCAACTTGTCTGACCTGTTACAGATGTCTAGATTAGGGTGAGTTGCACAGATGTCCGTTTCCCTCCTTCCCTAAAGAGAGCCTAAATAGCTGATGGAACACATTTTAAAGGTCTAAATTTTAGCAGATTAATTCTCCCATAATTTGTTAAGATACTTCATGGAGACTAAAATTGTGTGTGTAAGCCTAACTCTTACCAGATTTTATTTTCAAGCCCTTTGCATATGCTAAAGCTCATTGTTATGAGTAAATCCAGATACTTAATATGATTACATTTTAAAAGTGCCTAAGATAAACACACTACAAAATGTAGGAGCTGCAGTGACAAGGAAACAAATTATTAGAACCACCTCATAAATTCACTTTAGTCTATTTTTGGTTAAGATTTGTTATGATTTGGTTAAAGAACTTTTCAGTTATTTCAGTACCAGTGAGAACTTTGAGAAAACTTCCTGCACTGACTGTAACAAGTCTTTATGGTGCTGTGTGAAGGGCAGAGATACCCCACAAACAGGAGGTACTGTAATGTAACCTGGGAGATCTACATTCTTAGTAAAATCGGAATGAATCTAGAAGTTTCATCTTTGTTTTTTAACAGGCACACAGTATTTTACTGAGATGTCATAATTTAGTTTACATTTTCTACATAATCGCAATCTCACTTTTTATTACCTTACAGTTTTCTTGGAGGAAGAGGGAGATTTCTAATATTTTACTGTTTTTCATGTGTGGTTTGCTATCTTTTCATCCCCCTTTCCCCTGAAGGTAGAAATTACTCCACATTGCTGTATATGTCCCCAAAAGGTTTTTACTCCATCATGACAAATGTAAGAGCAGAGCAGTGGCATAGCCTCTCAGCCTATGATTTCTGTATTCTTCCATAGGAAATGAGGAACTGTTTCAACAAGAAAGTTGTGCTTAAGGTCTTAACCTAATTTCTGTTTCTAATATCAGTTAGTGGTATTCCAGGAGCACACGAGGAAATCAGGAGCTGTCCTAAGCAGCAGCCTCTTATGGCAACTCAGACTACTAATTGAAAGGGAAAACTAAAATTCTCTCTCCACAGTCATCATCCCTGAAGAATTATTTTGAATTATTGTGACTGAAAGTTGCATGCTGTTATTTCAGAGCAGATGGGACCAACTTCTAGGATGCACAGAGATTTTACGGAGACCACACAAAAGCGGAATTTTGGATGTCAGCAATTTGGCAGATAAATTGGAAACTAGTGAGCGAATGCGTAGTTTACTTAACTAACCTACACAGTAATTTAAATACCTGGTTTAAGCCATCAGTTTTTAAAATGCATGAGAGAGTCTGTCTGGTGCAGCAGGTTGGTGATGATTGCTTTTCCGCAAGTTTTTAATACTTCATGTTTTATATAAGATTTTTAGTAAAATTGGCTACTAGCCCCATGTTACCTACCTAAATGAATAAACTAAGTTTTCTTCTTAAACTAAGAAGACAACAGTTTCATTCATAATTACCAAGATGCTGTCTATGTAAGTGTGGGAGTGCATGGTGCAAAGCGTGTGGGGATGTGTTTATACAAATAACAGTTTGTTTGTTTTACTTGTGTTCATCATGTGATTACACATGGGCACCAGGAAATGAAATTCTAAAATGGAAGAAATGCTCTCTGCTAAAGGACAGTCACTAGCTGTGCTGCGTGCCTCTCTTGTATGTGTATTTGGTCCTTCCAAAAAGAGACTCAGTATTCTGGCTGAGGTGCTAATTCGTTACTGAAATATTGTGTATCTTTCAGGAGCAGTTACATACTCACCTCAGAACAGAATGATCCGGGTAACTGCAATTGGTACAATTACAGTACTTGATGAGCACTGAAGACTTGATGTTTTACTTGCTCCTCACATTATGCAGTTCTTTCACTTTTGCGAAACGTGTCAAAACGTCACAGTAATTGAAAAGTGCCAGCAACTACCCGGGTACAGGACAAGTTCTTTATGTTTTGAAGCTCCCCTAGTGCTGGTGCAGCACTTCGAAAAATCCTTAAAGACTGCGTATCAGTTCTTAAACTAGTGATTTGGGAGTCTCCTGCTAGCAGACTAATGATCAAGACAGTGGCATTAAATCAGTTGCTTTAGTTTAAGTACTTCTTGAAGTACATAAAGCCTTACTTTTATGGGAAATTGAACTAACTACCTGCAGTCTGAAAAGCAGTAAGTTAAGCACTTAAGCAAAGGTGAATTACTAATAAAGAGCAAAAGTTTTCTCCTTTATGCACTGTCTGAAAGCTCTTAGCTGTTTGGGTAGAAGGGTAGCAGTTGTTGAAGCCTACCATTCCTCAGAGAGGTCTTTTTTTACAGTCCATGGAAATAAGTAAGTGATTCACAGAAACACCGTAATAAAGGCTTTTGGAAGATGGAAGAGGCAAAACTTCAAAACATTTCAGATTCATTATTTTCCCCTAATCGGTTTAGCAGCCACAGCCTTTTTTCTGTGACTGACTTTGGAACAGAACAAGAACAGTTTTATCACTGTATAGTCTATGTCCTGCCTATGTTGTTTTCCTACTAGTTTTACTTAAATAATATGAAACACTGTCTTTGTGTGCATAGATTTGTGAATTTGTCTCCCATGGGTTACACTGCTGAGAAAACTATTTAATAAATACTTAACAGTTTTATATTTTTTTGTTGTCAGTCCGTCCCCACAAGCAGAAGGTCAGGTAGAAGTACCAGAAACACTACATGGATAAACAAGGAGCTCCTGAGCAAACTTAGACACAAAAAAGGAAGCTTACAGAAGGCAGAAGCAGAGACAGATCACCTGGGAGGAATATAAAGGCACTGTCTGAGCCTACAGAGATGATGTTAGGAGGGTCAAAGCCCAAATAGAATTGAATTTGGCCAGTGATGTCAAAAGACAAGAAGGGTTTCTGTATGTACATAGGTGACGAAAGACTAGGGAAAATTCAGGCCAGGCCCACTGCTAAAGAAGGTAGGGGACCTGGTGACATGTGACATAGAAAAGGCAGAGGTTCTGAATATCACCTTCTTAGTCTTTGCTGGGAAGACCAGCCTTGAGGCCCCAAAGACAGAGGAATGACTGGAGCAAGTGTAGTGTACCCATGATGGAAGAGAATCAGGTCAGGGAATACTTAAGCAAACTGGCCATACATAAGTGCATGGACCCTGATGGGAAGTCATGTTTGACCAAACTGATAATGTTACATGAGGAAATTACTGTCTTGGTAGATGAGTGTAGATCTGTGGATGTCAGCAAGACTACCTAGGTTTCAGCAAGGCTTTTGACAGTGTGTCTCGTAAGATCTTCATGGAGAGGCTGATAAAGTATAGATTGGATGAACACACAGTGAGATGGACTGAAAACTGGCTGAATGGCTGTACCCAGAGCGTGGTGGTAAGTGGCATTAAGTCTAGTTGAAGGCCAGTAACTAGTGGTGTACCCTAGGGGTCAACTCTGTGTCCGGTCATGCTTAATGTCATCGTTAATGATCTGGATTATGTGGCAGAGTGTACCCTCAGTGAGTCTGCAGATGACACACAACTGGGAGGAGTGGCTGACAGGCTAGAAGGTCATGCTGGCATCCAGCGGGACATGGGCAGGATGGAGAAATGGGGTGACAGGAACCTCACCTGGCAGTGTTCCGAGCTGGATCGTACAGGGCCTTGAGCAACCTGGTCTAGTGTAAGATGTCCCTGCCCATGGCAGGGGGGTTTGAAGTAGATGATCTTAAGGTCTTTTCCAACCCAAACCATTCTGTAATTCTAAGTGTAAAGTCCTGTACCTGGGGAGGAACAGCCCCAGGCACCAGTGTATGATGGGGGCTGACCAGTTGGAAAGCAGCTTGACAGAAAGGAATGTGGGGATCCTGGTGAAAACAAAGTGAAGCACCAAGAAGCCTGCTCGTGTTCTGGGCTGCTTTAGGAGTGTTGTTACAGCTGAATTGTGTACCCTGCGCAACAGATTTGAACAACCCAAATAAACAGATCAATGTAAAGAATGTGTACAGACAAATACAAACTAATATAAAGCCAGCAGATAAAAGGGTGCAGGCCTAACACGTAAAGCTTATCTGGGAAAGGAACACACAGAATATTCCATTGGTCACAGAAGCAGGCTGGATTCATTTGGTATAGAATAATGGAGTGTTTCTCCAGAGGTAAAACAAAGCAGTCTTAAATTTAAAGATTAATAAGATTTTCTCTGTCTCTCTCAAAAAAATTTCTAATTTAGTGGGGTTGTTTGCTTTGGTTCTAGTTTTGGCTTGTGTTTGAGGGTTTTTTTTGAGTACATCTTTAACCTTAATTTCTTCCAAACAAGTCAAGAGCCCTTCCCATTACAGGTTGGATGCTCACTATATAAGCAGTGTACCACTTCAGGCTTGCAGTTTCTTGAATGGGAAGCAGCTGACAGAAGTACTGTGTTGTTTTGTAGTTGCAAATCTGTGTGTGCTCGTATAAAAAAAGTTTGAATATATCAGATTGAAGGAGACCATTATTTTTAATCAATTTTTTTAAACATTAAGGTTTGACTTACATTTAAGCCTTGAATAGAGTCTTTTAATCTGTCAGAAGAGATAGTCATCCTTTGACTGTAATATATTGTTGAATGTGGTATGCTTGAAACTTCAAGAGTAGTCCTTTAGTATGACCTTACACAGACCCTGGCAATTGTCTGACCCTTTAATGAGCCAAAGAAAAAAAAATGCTGCTATTCACATTTGATAGGTTAGAAAACAGAAGCAAAATCTGCCTGAACTGCTCATGATCATACAGCAGTACGTGATTTATCAGACTATATAATCAGTGAGTTCTCTCACCTCAAATTGTGCTCCAGTTGACAGAAATTTCTTCATTTCCTCTTTACATTTTTACTTACAGTGTTTTGGGAATTGAAAGAAGACTGTGGTCGCAGCTAAAACTCAGATGAGGAAAACAAAGCACTTCTTTGATGTTCTACTGCAAGCACTGTTGCATCCCTGTTTCTTCCTTTTTGCTCCTAAGCCAGACTATCTGGCTGTTCTGCTCTCCTGATACACAGGCAGCTGCAGTTAGCACTGTACACTCAATAAAACCTTCAGTTGTTTCAAGGCCTTTCCTCTCCCTCAAGACATAGATTGTTTTCAGCATAGAGTCAATTTGTGGGAAATAGAAAATTGTTTTGAAACCTCACTGAACAGACTGAGACCCGATTATGAAGAAAAGATTGTATGCCAGTGTAATTTAGAATATGCTGTGAGACTTTTTGTGAGCTCAGAAATTGTCTTCTAAGTGGTGGCTTAAAAATACTGTTTGCTTCCTTTATCTTGGGATGTCTCTTTTTATGTGAAGAACATCATCAGACTTCAAGCAGTCTGAAGGAAAGCAGAGCCTTTACTTCTGTATATCCAAGGGGAGCTATCTACTGTCACTCTTGATTGTTTGACCGGAAAATAAGCTCACACCAGTTTTTGCTTTCACTATCATTCTCCGAAGAAAATTTGTGGTGCTGCTAGGGTGAACCTAAAGCTGTTCCCCTGCTTTCTGTTTTGTCCTGTTTCTGCTTAACACAACTGTTTTCCTCTTTCTTGTGTGTTCGCTTTTTAGTAAATCTGATTTTCTCTGGGTGCTAGACATTTAGTTTTGTCCTTTCTGTAATATAAATTAAAATGTCACTGCAGCCAGAAATCTGAGACTGTTGTCTGAATTGAGAGTAAGTCATGGTGAGACTTGTCTGGAATTTTAACAAGAGAGTATATTTGTGTCAGACAACACAACTTTGCTACAGCAAGCTACACTGAATTTGATTAAATGTTGTTTTGGGAAGCTGCGAAACATTCTTATAATAGAATTATTGAATGTTCTTATTTTCTTCTGACTTTATTACTAAACGCATAAGGTATGTAAAAATTGAATAGTTAATTGTATCTATAATGCACACAAGCTGTAAATTGACAAGAAGCATTTCAATAAACTTCCCATTTATTGAGAAGTTTATATTACTAATAGTTTTAAATAATAGAACTGAGATTCTATTTAAAACATTAAAATATATTTTTATGTTTCTTTTTTTATCTCTTTTTATGATTTGTTTTTTAATTAATTGAGATCAGTGAGTGAGTTATACTGAACGAATGAACAGTCTCCATTTACAATGAGTTGCAAACAGAATCACTACAAACTATTGGGGGGTTTGTGCATTGAAAGGTTAATTGGTAAGAGACGGCTATGATCTATTTAGGCCAGAGATTTAGCTGACTAATTATGTTTTCCTTGTAAATAAGATGTAATGCTTTAGTAAGTGAAAGGTCACTTTTTCCAATAGAATTCTAATGTGGTCTCTAAATGTTTACTGATGTGTGTACTTGTAATGAGTAAGTACTAGGGAAATGACCTTAGCACTGTTCTAGTAAATTCTGTCATCCTTACAGATACCTGTTGTGTATACCCACATTATGTTTCCACATTTTTACTACCCGGGGATCTTTGGATAGACCATTAGGACTTGTTTTGGTAGTATGGACTTAACTGGTTGTGGAATTTCTTTTAAGAAAATTGATGTGAGAATGGTATTTAGCATGCTTTATTCTGGTCTTGAAATCATAAACAATTAGAATGATGAATGAAGTAAAAGAGAGTTGTCTGTAAAAGTAGAGATAACATTTTTTAATTCACTGTTTAGAATTGATTTATAAACAGTAAAATGCCATTAAGGACTTAAAAGAGTCAGTTTCTAAGACTTCTGTCATGTTTTGCCTGCTTTTGATTAGAAAAAAACAATATAACAGTCATGTTTAATTGGTACTTTACTAAAGATGTATTTGCATTTTCTTCCTTCACCCTCCAAGTCTTTTCTCCTATCCATACCTCTGAGTATAAATCTGAGGCTGTGTATGGGAGCAAAACAGAAAAATCAATACAGTTTCCCTTGGCACAAATAGGAGTGGTAGCAGAGATGGAATGGCTGCCCAAATTTGAGGCAGAATTCTGACTGAGGTTTGTTCTTCTGTCAGTGAATAACTGCACTGCTCTTTACTCAGGGGTGATTGCCTGACGGTACACGGGTTCCTCATAATTCAGTTCTTACTTTAATCCAGTGTAAGGAAAAAGAAGTTCATCATAAATTGGAAGAAAGCAAGGCTATGTGTTTGGCAACGAAAGAACTGAGTTCTAACAGATCTAATACAGATTAAAAAAAACATTGTAGGAAAAGTATAGCACTCACCTAACTGATTTCTCAGAAAAAAGGAGTGATGCCTGAAGTATTTGAGGCTATAAAGTATAAATACTTTTTTTAATACTTTCAAAGTTTTTATTTCTCCTCAAAATGTGTTTACTGTTACTGGTCCACTTGATTTTCAGATTCCATTTAAGCTGCTGTTTACATGGTTTTCAAGAACCTCTTATTTACTCTTTTGAATCATACATATGCTTCAGTGATATAGTGACATTTATATTCACCAACATTTTGTCCCAGACCTCATGTACTTAAAGCTTAATTGGTGTAGTGGTATTTTTAATTTTCACATTTTCTGAGTATTTCTAAGGGTCTTTACAGAAACAGGTATATGAGAAAACACCTTTAAGATTGCCTGTTCAGAAGTGAGTAGAAATACTACATTTGTTGAAATATGAGTATGTGTTTGGTTGATTTGCTCTTCACAGTGAAGAGAAATGCTGCTAAATATTTAAGGATTCATTAATAGATACTACACGTAAAATCCTGAATGCTGCATTCATTTTCAGTCAGAAACTAGGAGTGACGGCAGTTTTCCATCTTGTTGACTTCTGTGCCTTATAGAGATCAAATAGTCAACTGGGATTTGCCCTATATAGTAAAGGTCCTTAGTTATAAAATCTAAAATAAGGGGAGTGGGGTTGGTGGGGGTGGTGGTGGAAAGAAGATGCATCACAGGTTACTTAACTTGAAGCCTGAGCTGTTCGCTGGGAAAAAATAGTTATCAAGGTGACATTTTGTAGTTAGTTATGGTCTGTGGAACTATGAGTATTGATCTCTTTTGGAAAACAAAGAAACTTAGGGTGCTAAAGCTGTCTTCTCTTTTTTGGCTGTTGTCAGCTTGGGGAAATCCTTTTCATCTGGATACTATGACACAAATACAAATAGTAGCTACCAGTTCACATTCATGATGTTTTAAAAAAACTGAGCCTTAATGAGAAAGTCAATAACACTAATAACTAGTGACATTAGTAAGTCCTCAAGATATCAAAATAATAAAAAGGTGGTTAGTTTACTGGTTAAGTTTGCTATCTTCTGGTTTTTGTTTGTTGTTTTTTTTTTCTTCTTTTTTCCATTTTGTACAGATAAGTAAATTTATTATTAATTTAATCAGCTTGTCTTTTTTCATAGTAGTGTTTCTAACTTAGAAGCCAGAACTTTGCATTTCACATGACAAAAAACAGTGGAAAATCTGCAAGGAAAGTTTGTGGGTTTGTTTTTGTCAGGTTTTTTTTGGTTTTGTTTGTTTGTTTGTTTGTTTTCTGCAAATGATTATTTCATAGAACACTGTCACTATCAATGATGAGAATTGAACTTACATGTGTCCATACCTCATAACACAACACCACTGAGCCAGTGATGTCTCTGTGTTTCATGAATAAATTGTTCTGTTGTTGGTTTTGCTTTCTTAAAAAAAATCAATTTTTCTTACTACAGACTTTGTAGTTGAGATTTACCTTTAAGAAGGTGATGCTCTACGTCCTGCTAAATTCAAGTTCTTGAATGTTAAGGTACACATCGATTAGTGATTCTTTACAACCTTGCACACAATTGGGCACTACAGGAATAAAACACTAGAGAAAGCAAACCTAAAGCTGTGATATTGGAAGAGCAAAGCTGATAATAATCATAGAATCATAGAATCATAGAATAGTTAGGGTTGGAAAGGACCTTAAGATCATCTAGTTCCAACTCCTCTGCCATAGGCAAGGACACCTCACACTAAACCATGTCACCCAAGGCTCTGTCCAACCTGGCCTTGGACACTGCCAGGGATGGAGCATCCACAACTTCCCTGGGCAACCCATTCCAGTGCCTCACCACCCTAACAGTAAAGAACTTCTTTATATCCAATTCTGCGAGATACTTCATGCTTCTCATGTACTTGTTTTATTAAAATCTACTGTTGGCATGTTCTGAGCATTTTTTGTGCAGGATTGAAATGTTGTGCATGGTAAGTTAAAGGTGTCACAAAGTAATGAGAACATGAAGTCCGTATCGGGCCTTGGATGTATTAACAGTCATGTGCTCTAGATCTTGAGAAGCTTCTGTAGAAGGAAACAGACTCTAACACAATGATAGGAGTTGATTATCCAAAATTTTTGAATCTTTAGATAACTAAATAAAAATGTTTTCCTTCTTACTGCTATTTAGATTGTCTTCTCAAGTACTTCAGTATTTAGAAATGCTGAAAAAAATTATAATCTAGTTGGAGTCACCCACTGCAGAATACAGATTAGGATTAGCTCAAGTGTAGGAATGGCAGATGACTGATAATTACCTGCCAAGGATTAGTGTGCCTGAGTTAAATGGCAAAGTATTACATCCATTGGGGACTGACCTATATCTGCCTGCACAGCACCTGGTACAGCTATAGCTTTAACAGCAGCTGCTACCATTATTTGTCTTATTACACTTTTGCTTTATCTGTTGGCCATTAGAGAGGATAACACTGTTTGAAAGATGAACTTTGAAGCCTTATGATGAAGAATGCCAGTAATAGAGCATCTTAATCTAGTACTAGCAAGTTAAAGAAATTTTGAAGCCAAATCCTTGATGATTTGCTTAAACTTGGTTTATATTGAATTCAGTGCAGATAAGATGGTTTGCCAGAAGTCTAGTCCTTGACTAAAAGGGTTTTTCTGGGGGGGAGGTAGAGGGGTGGGTTAATACTTCATCAAATCTGCCTGCATGGTTTTATTTAGTGATTTGTTGATGTGACAGAGGAGCTCTTGCTGGCACCCTTCTGATGTTTCTTTACAAGCCATTAGATAGATACCAACTACAGTGGTGTTAGGCTGTGCTTGTGGGCCTGGACAAGTTAAGGTTCTCTTGGGGAACTGGAGTTTGAAACCAAAAATATCACGAAAGCCAAAGCATGGATTCCATTTCCCTTTTACATGAACACCTTGAGTGGTGAAAATAAAAACGTAAAAACTTGGTGTCATTAAACCTCCTGAATAAACTGGTGGGATGCAGCTCATGGCATCTAAGCATGACCTCCCAAACCCACAGAGGGGGGAAACAGCAGGAGAGGAGGAGGGATGGGCAGAAGGGCTATATTAGGGCAGGGCACAACCTACAGTGCTTGGGAATCTCACACTGCAGTTACACATGTGATTTCTCTGAGAACAAAACTGTTTAAAAATCCCTCCTGCAAGCTTCCATTCTTCCTGCCTGCACTGCAGTTCGCTGCCTTCTTCACCATGCCATTGTACTGTTTGCAGGGCGCTCTCAACCAGACATGGAAATGATGCATTAAAGACAGAAACTGTCCCCGCAAGCCCACAACCTTTTCTTGGAAGGTTTCTTAATTCAGATCATTTCCATGATTTGCATTATGGCATGGTTTAACAAACAGTTGCACTGTTGCAAGCAAAAAAGATGCTGAAATATAGCACAAGGACAGAAACAACAGGCCGTGGGCAACAGCTTCTTAAACAAGCTTTACTGTTACGGAAAACGCTCCCTTAACTGCAGCCTAGGGCAGTGCTGTACCAACTGGGCAGCCGTGGGAAGTGCTTTTGCAACCAAAACCTCCTTTATTCTTTAAAATGTTGTTGTTCCCAGCCCCTTCTGTAATAACAATGCCAGCAAAAGCTGAAGTGTGGACGCTGTTAGAAAAAAACATGCACACAGTGGTTCAAAAAGTTCTGGAAAACAATTATTTTCATTAGTCCCATAAACTACTTCTTTACTTCCAGGGGGTTGGTAGGAGAGCTGTGAAATGGAGAAAAGGTCTCTGATGGCAGTGCCTTTCACTGAGACATTTTTCACGTTGTGTGTTAGCTACTTCAAGTGATCTTAGATGCATGAGATTCTGTTCCCCTTCACCATGATGTTAGCTCATGGTGCAAGAGCTCTTCCCATGTTGTGATCACACTAGTGTCCTGGTTGGGGCTTTCCCAAGCTCTTCTGCAGCCCCATACTGATTCCTTCTCCCACAGGGAATGTGAGCAGTGGAAGAGCCACTGTCTTGGTCATCTCCCCCCATATCTATGTCACTGGAGAAAGAGCAGGAGGTGCAGGGAATGTGGTCAGTCTGGCAATGTTCCTGCTAGCATCGCTGCTTTTTTGTCTGTGGGATACTTGGGTGGCCAAATGTCTGCACTGAAAGAGACCCATTTCATGTTTCCCATTTTAGCTTTGCCTTTGCTGACTCCAGGACATAAAAACAAATGTCCCTGTAACACTGGTTATTCCAACAGTGGCAAGAGTCTTTGCATTTCAGATAATGCTTTGCTCACTTGTTTTCTGCTTTTCTAAACTGATCTTTCCTCAAGCTTTGTGATCTTGGGCATATGGACCTTGTCTACTTTTGCATTTGTACATTTCTTAATACATGGGCACTTGATGCTGTTCAGTGTCTCTGCCACAAGCATAACAGATGCAGTAGTGAAAAAGACAGCCCTGATATGGATAAATTGCACTTCTGGGCTGTGCCTCAATATAAGCTGCAAAATGCTATTCAGCCACTTGTATATGAAGTACTTCCCCTCCCACCCACTAGTACCTCTCAGCGGCTTCCTGAGAATAGGTTTATAAACTTCATATATGGAGCAATCCCACTTAATGTGCTGTTCCAGGATAGCCCTAATCCTTCCTGAAGACACTTGGAGTACTTTTACTCCTCATTTTTCTCATGTTATGCATCCATCCTGACAAGCTGCAGTATTTGTGTTTGTTCTTGAGTGACATGATTAAGAAAAGAATCAGATGTCTTGAAAATTTAGAGACTGTGAACAAAAACCTAATCATAACTGTTCAGTCCTCAAATAGTATTACTCTAAGAAGGATTATTTAGATGACTCATTTGCTTTTGTGTATCTTTTTAGTCTATTTTTTAATGTTTAATCACAATTTCCTAGATTTGGATTGCCTGTCTGGGGCTAATAATCATATTTCTGTAATTTTTTACCTCTAAGATATGATACAATCTCAGGCTTAAGACCAGGTTAATGTAGATTTTAAAAGCTAGAGTACCTTCCAAACTATCCACGTTGGATGTAGGAGGGAATCCAAACTGTGATATCCTGTTGTTCCAACATAAGGGAATCACATGTAGGGAAAGCCCAGTATCAGAGTTACTATCTGATGGACAGTTGGACAACTATTCTGCCGTAGCCTATACAGCTGCATCACAGATATATTGTAGCTTATAATAATTGCAAAAAAAAGCAATAGAGATAAAACTGGTAGCTGTGATTTAGTTTTAGTATTCCTGCTGACATGGGAGAAATTAGGTTGTGATTCTGGCTGTTTAGGATAGTGAAAGCAGCCTAAGAAGATAAATCAAAGAGGATTTGAGAGACTGTAAGGGCAATGGATCCAAACAAAAGCAATTCTCTTCTTTTCCCATCTCTTTCCCTACTCTCTTTGAGTCTGTTCTAAGTCGCCCCTAGCAATTATGTTTTAAAAAGGATAGTCATGCTTAGTGGGACAGTCTCTTCTAAACTAATGCCAGTGCATTGGTAGTAGCAGCTAGGAAGCAGGCAAAACTGAAAAATCTGTTCTTTGTTTTCTGTGGGAAGAGATTAAGATCTGATGGTAAGGATTTTTCTTAAGCATCATCAAGTAAATATATTTATTAAAGATTACTTCAAAGCCGTATATATTCTAGCTCTGTGTATAATCATATTCTGTGATAAAGACTAAATCATGTGCATTGGAAACAATAGGATTTGGATTATGTTCTTTAAGGATTATGTGATATATGGTTTGAAATAGATGAAGAAGAGCCACTACTTCAGGGATCGAAAATGTAACTGCAGGATGATAACTAGGTGTGACCCAGTTCTGCGGGACCCTGAGCCATCTCAGTCCTGCAAATCACTTAAATGCACACTGAACATGTAAGTTAACATTGCCCTTCACTCCAGGGAGGGCCCTGCAAGGTCTGCTCACCTACAGACAGTGATGTGGAGAACTATGATTACCTACAGCCTAAAAGGAGGCAAAGATCTGCCTTGGCTCACAGGAGGATGGATGAGCTCATGGGTGGGCACATGCTGGGGTTCCCAGTGGGCACAGTTGAATGTGCTCTAAAGATGCTACCACTTTCCCAGCAGGAGAAACTATTCCTGCTTTCAACAATTTAGAAACAGATTTTTATAGGAATTTGACCAGCTCACTCTCTGCAGTGCAGTGTTGAGGCGATACAGGAGGGAAGGGCACTCGCAGCCAATCTGCAGTGTTTTGAGATGCACTGTTGCGATACACTCCTGTAAGGTTCATTCTTTGTTGAGGTGTGTTGTGGTAGGTGTATTATATACCTACTCTGACACGTTCCTGCAGAAAATATTCTAGTCACCAGCAACTGACCCCATGTGAATTTAAAAACTTATTTATTAGAAAATCAGATGAAAGGTAGCTTTATGCAAGCCAGCTACAGTTGTGAAAGAAAGCCACAGTCTAGATGAAAGGGATCGCTTAGTCTGAAGTAAAATATGTACTGTGTGTTTGGTCACATCCCTGGTGTGATGGAGGATGGCTTCCTACCCACAAATGATGATATTGTGTTCAGATAATTGCTCCTTATCAGATAAATCACTGAGTTTCTCATTAAGAAATGGGTATATTCTTCTTGAGGATGCTGTGGTGCCAGTCCATGACATGTGGGTGGGGACAGAGCCCCAATGTGACGCCGACAAGCCCAGCCAACTCTGCTGGGAGACTGTGCTCCGTGCTTCCCAACAGTTTCCTTTTGTTCGCCTTGACCACAACTTCGGGCAGTGCTGCAAATGTCCCATAACCCCAGCGCCTCTTGTCTGTTCTTGCTCTGACACTGGGAGCTGTGGGTTTTGATGCTGTCAGCTCTCCCTCTGCACCCCGTGAGGAGAAAGCCGTGCCCTTATTAAAAACTGCTCAAGACCATTTGGATAAAGGACGTTTGTGTCTCAGCATTGCGCATTTGTATGTGCGCAGAAGTCAAAATGGGGTGTCTCAAGCTTTCATGGCATCCTATAGCCATGTCTGAAAAGTGTGAGTGTCCACTTCTGGATATTTTGGAGATCTCTTCTGTTGACCCTTATAGATGTGCACGTTCATATTTGATGGACACCCTTCACACAGTGCGATCCCACGAGGATGAGAACTGGGAGCTCATGGTCATTTTTAATACCTCCCTGCAAGCAGAACACTTCTATACCCAGAGGAAAGGCTGCAAGTGCATTTCTGTTGTGTACGACTGATTTCCAAAACAAAATTAAAGATCAGAGACAAGAGCTCCATACATTAAAACTTCCCCCAAAGTGGACACTGAGGGTAACACTGAGGTAACACTGAGTCTCTAAGGAGGTGGCCTATAAAGGAGGCAGCCTGCTGAGCACAGCCAAGCACTCCAGACTGCCATTTCACCCACATGCCCAAAGTATCATTCCAATGGAAAGGTGCAGAAGTATATATAGAAGGATCAAAATTACCCAGTATTTAATGGAAAAATGATTTTCTAATGACATGGTTGATCAGGCTGGTGTTGCCTTTGTGTTTCTAACATGCCCTTGTTCAGATGGTCTCTGTGGCTTAGGATGGCTTTTATCACTGTAGAGTGGGGTAAGGCTTTCACAGAAGAACATTTTTGAATTAATTTCTGAATTTTGCTGTGTTTTCAGATAATTTACAAGCACACATGTAAAATTAATCAACTCAGTGACTAACTGACAATTCACCCAGCTGTAGTTGGGTTGATCGGTGATTTTTTCAGTAAATAACTAAATAAATGTATATTGCTGGTTTTAATTTTGTCAAGATTCCTCAAGAAAGAACCATGGAACTTTGATGGTTGGCTGTTTCTCCAGAAAGCTTTCAACATATCTTGTGGCCTCTCCTCCATGCCAAGTACAAAGTATACATGAGCCTTGCCATAGCAAGCAGCTTGCCATATTAACTCTGGTGAGAGGCTTTACATTCTTTGTTACAACTTTTTACTCTGAGCACTGAAGGGGAACCTAGAACAAATAATAAAGCTCATATGCAGTAGTTCGATCACAGAGAAAATATAATGAGGAACTTATTTGTGTTAACGTAGTGCCACTGATTAAAATTGAGTTAGTCCTGATTTACACCAGCCTGATCTGAATTAAGTCAGTAATGCTCATCTCCATTCAAGGAAGCACTGTGAAAAGATGCCTAATCAGTAGGACTACTGGAGGGAAGATAATTCCTTTCTCAATAGCTCAAACTTTGTCTATCATGAATGGTATGGTAATTCCTCTTTGTGCTGCAAATGAACTGTCAGCCTTTCTAGCTCCTGCAATAACTTTCAACGCTGATTATACTCAGGATCAGCTGTTCATTTTGACTTTTAGCACTTAGTGTTTGTATGAGGATGCCATAAACTGTCCGGACCTAATGCCCTTAATGATCGGAAAGGAACTAGTAATAAAAGTCTTGCTTTTTACATAAGATTTTTATCCTATCAGTAGTTTTTGGAGATGACTGCAGTTGGAGCATATTATCTCATTTTGAATGGCCAGTTTAAAGAAGGTTTCTTGTTTAAACAACAAAAAAATGTCTAAATCTTTTCATTGACAAATATCATGAATCTTTGGGTATCTGCATTGTGCCCTTAATGGACAGTGTACTGCAACTGCCCAAGTCTGTAAGCAGAAGACAGAAGAGTGTTCACATAAATTAACAAACAAACAAACAAACAAACAACAAAAACAAACAACTTTGCAATCCTTAAATCAAAAAGGAGAAGAAGTTTTCATGTTTTTCAGAAGAGTGACTAAAACCTCTTCAGGCATAATTTATGCTGTTGATAACCGCTGCATATATAACACCAGGAAGTCTGGTTTTAATTCCTGTGATATTCCTGGGGAGGTAGGTGGCTTAATTAATAAACTTGACCTTTCACCTTTGGAATGAGATTGAGTTCTCTTGTTGAAACATGCCTGTCTTTAATTTGGATGCTAGTTTACTCATGAAGGTTACCTGCTGACCTACAGGAATCAGAAATTGATATCTAACACACATCACCAAGTCCACAGGCAGACATGCAGAGCACTGAAGTGGTCATCCATGCTAGGCAGAAGGTCAGAGGAGCATTCCTTGGTGGACCAAGAGAGCCACAGGCATGGGTGGAGGAGGGGAAAATCATGTCTTCACCCAATTATCACGATAAGGAGGCATTTGTTGCTTCCTGCTTCCTGAAGTGTCTAAGTCTGGAGACACAGATTCTGTCCCACCTCACCTACGTTGCCATTGTTGGTCTGTTCAGGGGATTGACAGCATCCACCTCGTCCAAAGGAAGCAGCAAGGTTGGGATGGCAGGGGGATGGCTGCAGGGTCAGGGGCACCAGTGAAGACACTCACAGACAAAACAAGTCAGCATTTACAGAGCGTGCCCCTTGTAAGACAGAGGGCACCACAAGTAGGTATTTTTTTAAAGTAACTGACGCCCACCTACTAACCCAAACCCCAGCCTTAGCCCTGCTATAACCAGGAAAGAAAGCCTTTCAGTAACAAAGAATATTGCACCCTGATGCCCCCACACACCCTCTCTCTTCCCAACTCTCATGTCCCTGGGGCATTTAGCAATTAAGAGGTTCCTGAATGCCTTAGATTCCTTGGCTTTTACTTGGATTCATTGTGAAATACCCAGAAAACAATCCCTAATATAAAGAACAGCATGAAATTTTGACTCCTGCTAACTCAAGACACTTCGGTGTTCTTAAGATGACCCCTCACCATAAAGACAAGGGGACCAACCTCTACCCCTGCACTAGTCAGCCGTGCAACAAGCCAACAGGTCACTTTGTCAGGGGATGAGAAAAGCCTCCAGCTCCACTAGCAGCAAAATAATATATTACATTATAGACCCTGGAAAGTATTAAAATAATTGACTTGAAATGCAGTAGGTTCTGGATCAATATGCTAATACCTTAAAGTGCTAGACAAGGACCTAGCCTACCAATAAGTGTCTGCTCGCAGACTTTCTGTGCTCTGCCTGATACAGCAAGAAGAGCCTGTGTGCCTGCTTTTGCTTTTGAAACCCTAATCCTAACCTTAACCCTAACCACAATCTACAATGTACCTGGGTAGCAGTTCAAACAGCAAGTGAGCCACTGCTCAATGTGCTACAGACCCATCTTACATCCCCCGTCTCTCTGTCTACCCACTAGAGGATGCTGCAGTGATAATGTCCTAAAATGCTTTAGGCTTCAGACTCCTAAACAGCTTTAAACTCAGATGTACTCAGGGTACAAGCCACTTCTGTGAATTGTGAGGTGAGTGTGAGTGCGCCACTAAAAGCAACTTGTTCCCCTGCCTTTCTGGCCTCCACAGGTTGTAACAAGATTAACCTGTCTGGCTGCTTTTGCTTCCCTGACTTAACTGATTTTAGGAATGGGATGGCCCTATGGGCTACATATCACTTTAGGGGTAGATTTCTGTTTGCAGAAGTTAATGCATTCAAAGACATTTTTACTGAGGCATCCTGTAAAGCCTAGGCAATAAACTACAGGGGCTTAAGGCTATTGTGTCCTGCTATATAATTGCATTTTGCAATACATTTTAGGTTAGAGTTAAAGAAAATGAGGCAGCTAAACAAGTTATACTAGCTGTTTCCTGTACACACCAGAAAGATAGAGAGAGGATACATGCTAAAGGAAACCACAGCTTTTAGTGTAGTTTATGGTCCCTTGGGAAATTATGATGTTAGGGATGGGATTACAATTAGTATATGGGGATATAAAGCATCTAGATAGTGTGTTTGTGCAGGGCACAGAGAGTAAGAGAAACACCTGTTTATGGGCTTAAGGCTGGGGCTGTCTTGGAGTATATCCACCACTGTCGGGGTGATGGTTAGAGCTAGGGAGAAAACCTAAAGCAGACAGAGTGGCTGTCCTTCCTGCATCCTGCAGCTTCTAAAAGGGTAGAAAAGACCAGAAGTTAGAGACACTTGAGTAAGGCAGGACATGATCCTGTCTACATAACTGCCTTGGTTGTGGGGTGCAGATCCCAAGGCATTTAGAGATATTTTTCTTGAATTGTTCTGTAGCAACAAGGTCATGACAAGGAATAATTCTGTTCTGGAGGTTGAAGTCATTGTGTCATTGTGCACAACCCGGTATCCTACATATTCTAAGAAAATGTCCCCTCAGGAGTGAGGGAATATTTTAATATAATGTCAGATTTAAGGTTTGAGTTGGAGAAGCAAAAGAAAATATTCTTGATGCCTTCTGCAGAGCCAGTAGGCTTCTATAGAGGGGAGGCGTATGTGAAGGGCAAGATCCTTTTATCATGACTTCAGGTAGATATGGCTTTTTGGTTATTTCTGAGGTTATGCACAGGGATTGGTATGAGACCCAAATGCCTTCCCTGTGGGGTAGTGTAGGGGCCAGGCAGAGGGTCATAATCTGATGATGAGCTGAAGGCTGTCCCTTATGTCTCTATGTACATGGAGAGTCCTTGTACATCTCAGGCTGAAATTTCTGGCTGGGCGTAGGGATAAGGAGCTGGAAGCAGCCAAATATGTTTTTCTTGTTGTGCATGCAGAGCTCAGGAGGATGAGGTGAGAAGAGGTGTTTAGCAGCCTCGAGCCCTTCTGCAATGATTTCAGGGAAGGTGCTACTCCACATTTTGGGAGTCAAGGTCTTGATGTGATATCTAGGATGCTACAGGCAGTAAGAGTGGAGGCAACTGGTAAAAGGATTGAGAAGCTTAGTCTGAGTCTGAAATAACTCCTGCTTAAGTGCATATCAGACTGCTTTTGGGTGGGTGCTGGGGTAAAGCTGATGGGATCAGAGTGGTTTTACAGAACCAGACCCAGCCAGAAAGTTTATTATTCTTTAGTACTGCAGAGCAAACAAAATTTTTATGGGAACAAGAACTCCGGTCCTTGTATTGTTATTTATTGTATGGGATAGGCAGCTTTTTTTGTTATCTAGATCTTGTCCCTGTCTTCCTAGAATGAAGAAGGCATAGCAAGAACAGACTTTCTCCCTGCTGTATTTTCTTAAGATCCAACCCTGTCCCCTCCCTACCTTGATCTAAGGCATATAGTTGTAAAAATCACAATATATACATAAAGTGAGATGTCTCCAGGAAGCCAAATGGTACCTGAAGTCATAAACAAGCTCCTGGACCTCACATACACCGCTCCTCCCCATGATGCTATTCCACCTGCAGGATGTAACAAAAATAACCTGTCTGGCAATTTTGCCCCTGTAGCCCTAACCCTAGCCTGAAGCACACCCACATAGGAGTTCAGAAACTTAAAGTAAGTCTAAGCCCTTCAACTCTACTATTACCTGCTTCTCCCTTAGTGTTTGAAGGTTGCGTACTAATACTTTTAGCTATATTCATCCCTGGACCACAGGTTGATAGGTCATCAGGGAGCCAAATGCACCCCTTCCCCTAGCCCATTAACTCTGATCCTTGGGTCATCACAGGTCTGTGAGAAAAAGTTTTGAGTCTGTTAGTTTCTCTAACCATACCTCTAATCTTATTAAATAATGAGATTTTTCTCATGGGACCTTAAAATGTAATATACAACTTGCAATTTGAATTTCACAACTCCTTGCTTAAAATGTCCCCAACTTCCTATATAATGAAGATAATTCACCTGACTGCTGTAGATCCTAACTGTAACTAAATAATAATCTTAGCATTAAATGTAGAACAGTAGTTCATAGCCTGGGACAGCACAGAAGGTAATCTCTCTTTTTTTCATCCCTGAAGAAAGTCACAGTAATTATAGTACTAGCTCTAACCCTGTTCCTGTGCCTATTTACACAGTCCGTAAGTCAGATGTTCAGAGGTATCATAAGGCCTTCAACTGATAAATTTGCAGTTTTATTTTACAGTTTGGGCCTTAGAGGACACCACAGAAATAGAGTCTTTAAGTTGGGGGTGTCAGTTGTAGCACCTGAAACCCACAACGTGATATGTAGCCAGACCATTTCTTCTTTTAATTCACAAGACAAACCCTGGAAATCCCCCTAACATCAGTCCTATCCCTAACTTTCCAGACTTTTCACGGTGCTGCTAAAATAAATTGGTGTTTGCTGTATGTTTTCTAACCATAACCCAAGCCATCACTGGTCCTAGGGTAACTGTAAAACTGAATGAATACCAGTCCTGTTCTGTGCTGCTGTGCCCTACAGGGTGCAGCAAGACTAACGTGTCTGGATGATTTAGGTTGTCTAACACTAACCATGAGCTGAACCTTAACCTGAAATGTACTCTGGTTTGTGCAGTAGATCACCCACCAAGACATAACAGGGAGCCTTCAGCATCGCTAACAACAGCAGTGTCTTGTACTTTTTTTGCTGCAATATGTCCCAGTAACAATGCTGAGAAATTAATTAGATCCTAGAACTGAAACTTAAATCCAGCCTATCTGCTGCCTATATTAATGGCAACACAGGGTAGAGAACCCTACTAAAACTGGTCTTCATCATATCTCTCTGGGCTCCATGTGATACTGTTAGTGTGTGTAGATCCCCTAGCATCTCAAACACTAAACTTAAATTTAATATCCACCTATTAGGCAAGGCTTCTGGGTCACGATCCCTACATTATACAGCATTGAGGACTACTGCTATTCTCCACAATAGTCTGGGATTTGAAAGATGCAGCAAATGGCAAATGTAGCTTGTCTAGTTGTGGTTTCTTCTAGAATAAATCCTGCTCCTGCCTCTAGGTAGGTCATAAAGAAAGGAAGTGGCTTATACAACAAAAAAGCAATAAAGTTGCTCAGACCCCCTCTGCTTTAGTTTTTCTCCCAACCTTTCCATCTTCCTCAGTGCTTAATAAATATAGTTTGTTCTTCAAGATTCTTTTGGTTCTTCATCCCTAACAAAAAATTGTAGGATGCCCAGTGGCCTGCCATTACATTAAAATGAAACAAGACTTGAAATACCTATAGTACTTAGTTCATTAGTTGCTTTCTAGACTCTGAAAAATGCAGCAATAATTAATTTATAGAGTTTTACATTCCAAAACACTGATCCTAATCTTAACTTCAAAATTACCTAGATGTCGATCTATATTGTCAAAGGCAGTTTGATATCTTCGTAGTATCTTCAGTACAACTGGTAGCTGTCTTGACCTATACCATACCATTGCTTTAGTATGAGAAACTAAAAGTCTCTGGAGGCTTCCAGAGGCTCACTCATACCATTGTCTCTGCCAATGCTTTCTGGCTTCTGGACGAGGAAGCAAGAAGTGTCTACCTGTGCCTTCAGGATATGGATTATTTGCCTCAGTTCAATTCCCAAACCTAAGAGGGGGGTGGGGGGAGGCAGAATCTCACAGAGTTCTATTGTAAAAGAAGTCATTTAAAGTTTACCTAAACTATCCACTATCCCACTACAACCTAACTTTACTTTTGTCCAGGAATGTGTTCCTCAAGTCAAGGAATATGTTAAGACTATGGCCTTACCAAATAATCTCTCTTCCTAACTCTGTGCAAATGGTGTCATCAGACAATATTTTGGACACTTTAAGCTCTTGGTCTTGGAGACTGCACGGAGGAGACCACCCAGCCCCCAGGTCAACTGGCAGTGTCCCTTCTGCTCAGTAATATTGGTAGCCTTGAAGAGGCACATGGAAAATGTTGCACCTAATAGTAAGGTTTCAATTTTTCATTAAGATCTTAAAATAGCTGTTATTTCACGGAACAAGTTGGAGAAGAATCCATCCCGGCATCCATGGGCAGGTGTCATCTTGGAGAGATCTGGACAACGAGAGGATCATGCCCTTACTGACAAACAAGGAGCAAACTTCAGTGATTTTGTGGAACACTGCGAAGGTTAGGAAAATATGTTAGATGTTAAAAATTTTCCACAAGAAAGAAAAAAAAAAGCTACTGGTAATTCTGTTATTCTTGTAAGCAGTTACCTAACCCAGGGACAACAAGGGTTATGAGTCTCCCCAGTGTATTCTACCATGCTTCCTTAATTCTGGGAAAAAAACACCTGTTCTGATGTTTCCTGGATCTCTACGACCTGCCAATGGAGCTGCTCCCCGTCACAAAATCTAGCAGATGCTCTCAGGTATTTAATCCTTCTGCTGACTTGTACCAGAAAATCAAGTTGGGA
>JANHGB010028583.1:0-10507 GCA_026283785.1 Coracopsis vasa | reverse complement strand
CAGGTGTCGGCCCCGCGGGGATTGCCCACGGGGCTGCGCACCGGGCTCCGGTGTAGAGAGCATCGCTGCTGCCGATGATGATGATGATGATGATGATGGTGGTGATGATGAACATGAACGAGCCATTTCTGGCTTGTGCCCGGAGTGTTTCCCATGGAGGGAAGCAGGGCAAGGAGCCGTGCGACTGCACCATGGCTTCTGTGCCCGAGCCCGGGAGACCGCAGCAGCGGGTCTGGAGGAAGGCACTGTGCCGGGACGGTGGTCTCCGGACCCCCATGCGTGGCTGTCCTTGCCCCACCGCTGAGGACTGCGGTGCGGATTAGGGTGAGCCTCCGCTATGTCCCGCTGCTCCAGAGCAGAGCTGGGCACAGCCTGGCTGCGAGTTAATAATCCTCTGAGAGGAGCAGTGACTCCCAGAGCAATGGGCTGGGTCCAGCGCAGCCCTTGCTGACTCCCTTCCCCAGCCAGGGTCAGGAGCACCTGCCCAGACTTGCTTCTCCCTTCCGCCGGGCAGGTTTTAGGCAGCACAGCCTCCCTTAACAAGCTGCCCTCTGGTTTTCTTTCCTCCTTCCTTCCCCACGGGCATGGCAAAAAACCAGCCCCAGCGAGGCACATGCTCCTTTTGGCTCTATGCTCCCCAGGGCACATGCGCCCACGGGAAGGTGCCCAGGCCTTGCAGTGGTGCTGGGACAATGGTGAGCAGAGCCAGTGTGGCTCCCCTGGCCTGACAGTTAAGACTCCCAGCCCCAGCTTCCAGCTCACCCCATCCCTCCTGCTCACGTGGGGATTTCCCCACTGGAAAGGCTCAGGGCATGGGTCCAGCCACCTGCTGCAGGAGCCGGTCTCAGCTCCGGGCCAAGACAGCTGCTGGCAGCGGGAGGAGGAATGGGACCTGCTGGGAATGCCTCCTCATTCCCAGCCGGTGCCTGGCCCCGCCACCCGGGAAAGGGCCCATGGTGGCAGGTCACTCGTGATCCTCCATCAGACACCGCCCCGCCAGCCCTCACTGACCGCACGTTACTGTTTAGCCACAACCCACATGAAATGCAGAAGTGAGGAGCAAAGCTTTCCACTGGTATAGCTGCAGAGCAGGGAGCTGAGCTCAGTCCGTCTTTCCCAAGGCCAGGAACAGCTTGTGAAGCATGTCCTGCCAGCCACACACAGTCCTGGAGAGATGGGATGAGCTTGTGAACTCTTCCCCTCTGGCCATGTGCTCTGGAGCTGGATCCGTCCCTCCTTTGCTGCAGAATTGCTTGTGGCTTTCAGCAGGTGTTTATCTGCCCGGCTCATCCCCGGATAAGCCTGAACTTCAAGGGAAAATGTGGCCCCAAAGGCTTTTGGGGCATGCAAATCACAGAAGCCAGGTCCACCCCATTTCCCACAGGGGTCCAGGGGTGCAGAACCCCACGGTGTGGGCACCTCATGGTAAGGGGGGCAGCAGCCTGGGTGTTGCTGCAGGTGCCCCCCTGCTCCTCCACCTGCCACGGATGTGGTTACACTGGGGACACTCATACAAGGAACCCAACTGAGTGGTTTTCTTTCAAGAAGCAAAGCCTGCTCCTCTGTTCTGTCTGCAGTGTTAATGATCAGATCAGTTCCAACCACCGCACGTGGAAAAAACTGCTATGTGCTAGAGGAAAAACCGAGATCAGGGGAGAAAGTGACCTGCCTGTGCCTATGAGCCAGAACACCACAGGACGGAGAGCAAGAGACCAGAGGGGAGGGGAAGCTCTGCAATGATTCACAGCCTGGAAATGGCAGTGGTTTCTCAGCACCGGAGCAATGGAGCCCCAGCGTGGCCAGAGCAGCCCTGCCGCCAGCCCAGGGCACAGCTCCAGCCCCTGACCCACATGGGCTGGCCCAAGGAGCTCACAGGCACACTCTAACCACCTCCAGAGAGGCAAGTCTACTGCAAAGCCTTCTTTTTGCCTTCTTTGGCCCCGTGGGTACATGAAGCATCTCAAAGACCCTGCTGCAGAGCAAAGATCCCTCCGCCAAGGGAGCGAAGGGAAGCTCCGGCCAGGAGGAGTGGGGATGAGGCGCGAACTCTCCCTGCAAGAGCGGAGAAGCTCCGTGAATCCCAGTGGAGGAGGACGGTGACGAGCGCAGGGCTGGGACGTTCTCTCGGAGATGCAAGACCTCCCTCTGCCGTCGGTGCACGCTGCTGGCCGCCGCTCCGGCTGCTGAGTACACCAGGGTGAGCTTATTCCTTATTCCCCCTGCGCTCGGGTTGCGGAAGGGAACCTCACTGCATGGGGCTGCTAAAACGGCTCCCAGAAGCTTCACTGTTTTATATCTTAAAGCCCAGTGTCTGAGTACGAGGTAAAGGCAGAACAGACGTGAGAAGAACTAGAAGAGAGACCCGGGAAGCCTGTAGTGACCACACTTTTATTAAGCACTGAGTATTTTCTGGAGTGTTGGGGAAAGAGTTGGGAAAGGAAAGTTCTCACCGTGGTTTCAACAGTCCTTGTTTGTATCACGTCGAGAATAATGTAGTTTCCCCCCCAAAAAATCAATTGCTTTTGAAGAATGAAGCACAATCAACACAACTGTGACAGGAGGCAAAAACCCACTCCCAAAACAGGCCCAAACCTTGTCATTGTTAGTACACTTAAACCAAAGAAAAGCTTTAGGACTGCAAGCACACCCCTCATTTGCTTTTATAGTGACTTACCATAGCCTTTGTACTACAGTAGAGGTTAACCCTTTTCATGCTGGTCTTACCAGTGACTATCAAAAAGTCTGGAAGGAAGTTTGCTCTGCTTTTGTCAATCAGATGACATGCAGATTCAGAGTACACCATGAATGCTTTCTTACAGGTGGAGTGCTTTACAAGACCTTATTACCCAGTGCAAGGAGACCAGGGGGATGTATTGTCCTAGTTCCAGATGAAGCAATTGTTAGGTAATTAATGCTGACAACAATTTATCAGACCTATTTATCAGACAGATTCATTTAGAAAAGCAAGCTCGACTGCCAGCTTGTCTCCTCCCATTCTGCCCCCTCCCTCTTCGCTAATTGACCTCCTAAGGCTGACTCCTTGTGCCAGACATTGGGAATGTCACAAGTCCGAGTGGCCAGATTGCATTAACACCAACAATGGGCACATGGGGGCTACAAAATCAGGTGCTGACGAGGCGAGAGCAGCCCTGGCAGAGTACTTCACCCTCCTGCAGCAACTCTCCACTGGATTTGGAAGCCCAGATTCACTTGCTTGCTATCTAAGAAGGCTTGTTTTCATCACGAGTTTCTGCACACAGATGAGACGAATCGAGGCTATACGCACATGTACCTCAACAGAATCCCTTTTTAAATCAACAGCAAATACCAGTAAGACATACCATGTGTGTGAACACATTTGCATTGATGTATTTAGCAGCACAGAGACACAAAGCTCTTCAGCAGCAGTAGGAGTCTATTGCTAGGTTTATCTCAAATGCTCATCACAGCACAGAAAGCAGTGCCATGAATTCCTCTGATGCCAAGCAAGCAAGTGCCAAGACATGGCTTCTTACTCAGACGCTAATGCCATCAGAGTTAAAGAAGAACCAGCATGCATTTGCCAGTCAATACTTTCGGTCTGTATCTTCTGTTAAATAATTCCTAAGCAAATTGCTGCAAATCAAACCCAAGTTGTACAGTGAGGGAATGGCTCTGCACAGTCAGTCAGGGTACAGTCACCAGCAGTTTCTGACCAACCATTGCTACAAGCCAGGCACCACCTCCTCATTGGGAGCTACCAGAACTGAAAACAACACAAGTATGTCACCACCACAAACCTGACATCCAGGCAGCATTAAAGTGACAGGAGTTGTAAAGATCTCAACAGAAATGCCATGCTGGACAGTCACACTTCCACGATTTAACAAGAAACTCCAGGGGGGGTTGTTTCCATGGCTTCCCATAGGAAGTGCTCCCATACAAGGGTGCACCTGTGGTATCCTGGCCAGCTCCAACAGAATTTGATCCAAACTGTTTTTCTAAAATACTTAATGGAAGCCAAAAGCTGAAGTCTCTGCACTTCTCAGTGACTTCCCTGCAGCATTCCACAGCTGGCAAGAAGCATTTTTAGGGAGATGCTGAAATGAAACATATGGATCACGAGGAAGAAAGGACTGGAGTTAAGATGAAGGTAGGATTTTATAAATTAAATGGCCTTTATTTGTAATTCATCTTCAAAAATCAAAAACACAACAAAGTAATTGCTCGGAAGCTTCTAACTGCTCCTTAAACATTTTATCAGAATTGCATGGAAGTGCACTTAGAATAGTAGCAGAAATCTGGATTCTGGCCAGTGCGTACCACCAAACTGCGTTCTAGCCAGAACCCTGAAATCCCCATCCAACCACTAATACACTGTAATCTCTTTACAGATCAACCATCAAAAATAACCAACCCCAAACACAGTACCTTTTCCCACAGTACAATGAGATTTCCCCTGCCCCTAAGACTGAGCTTCCAGTCAGCAGCGATACTTATAGATGAGTCTTTAACAGGTTGGGAAAACATACTAAACCCAAGTTCAGCTGAAGTATGTTAGAGGTCTGGCTGGACACAAGGTTTAATCAAGAGGTTTTAACCAGGGTGCATTTCATTGTTTTAAGGGTAAGGCTATGCTGCAGTCTGCAGAGTGTGATTACCCTAAATTTACTGGTCAAATAAATAAACTAGTGCTCAATCTTGTGGTGGTGTAGGTCCACTGCTCCAATTAAACATGCTTAAATTAGACTAGACATCTCAACACTACCGTGATTTACAAGTTCTGGCCAGGTGTATTAGATCCTTAGATCTCATTATCTTGACTGTGCAGACCGTTAATGAAAACACTAAACTAAAAAGTCCATAGTAGAGTGCAGACTTGAATACAGAATATCCATTTACCATGTACTGGAACTGTCATCCTGCTTTCTGAGTTACATTTTACTTTCCTTTAAAAGTTTTACCTGCAAACTGTACACATTATATGGAAAACACTCCAAGTACAGCTTCAGCTACTGCAGCAACATTTAAATGAAGAACAGGAATTCAAAATACCTGTTAAAATCTGTAATGCAGAAAGGTAGTGCTATGCCAGTATTATGAATTGATGGTAAGCTTTGCTACCAGCCTTGAGGGATGGAAAAACTAGGATTATATATGAAAATTTTAGTTTAAATAGAAAGCAGAGGTATTAAAAAAAAAAAGCACCCTTCTTAATACCCCTATCAGCATAAGGCTTAAAGTCACTAGGAAATCTGTTTCAAAACCACCGATTTAATCACAAAGCCTGCAAATATGATTAAGATTTGCTAAGAAAGTTTAAAAATGGTGCATTTTAACTTAGACTAACATTAAAGTTTATCTTCCAGGCTAGAAATTACGGTCAAAACATGGAAAAAAGTAATAATCATACATAGAATGAAAAGTTGCTTAAGAGGTGCAAAGGTTTGCTAAGAAAGTTTGTAGTTTGAAGACTCATACTAAAGATGTATTTTCCATATAGTTGAGAGGCTGTGTCTGAGAATTTAAACACTGGGAAACATTATGAAATCACAGGTATCCTAAGTCAGTTTAAATGAGAGTTGGTCTGACAATTACAGTTAGCACCTAGAGGTCTCACTAAGGGAAAACAGAGCTACAACTACACCTCTCCTACTAGCATTTAAGATATGTAAATGAGACTGGGAAGAGATATTTATTAACTAGGTTAGGCCATTCCATTTGGAATGCTTTTGTTTTTAGACAATCAAATGAACACAACTGCAAAAGAAACCAGGAAAGTATTAAAGGAAAACAGATTTGTCTCCTCCATGTTGCAATTAAGCTTTGTGTGAAGCAAGTAAGAAAATTAGGTTGACAGGGTTGAATGGTATAGACCATTGGTATAGAAATAACCAACTTGGACTTGAAACTGGGATAGGGATTGAAGTCTTCTGTATTTATGGATGCCTGAGTTAATCTTGGAATGTACAGGGAGAAGTGCAAGGATGCTGGGCATTTCCCCGTCATGGAAGCTTGAGTTTTACAGTTAATCTTCTGGTTGATTCATTTATCCCGCAAAGAGCGCATCAAAACCTGTGCCATCATATCATCTTCATCAGCATCATAATCCTGTGAACAAAGGGGACAGAAATTCCTTTACTACAACAGCCATGCAAATAAGAACAGAAAAACCCTGTCTTTTCCTTTGACTTGCCAATAATCCAATTTCTCTCATGATACCATCTGCAAGATGAGATTTCACAGTAATGGCTATATAAAAAAGCTGGGGTTTAGGAGCCATGAGGCTTTATTCCAAGGATGAGGAAACACGTACCACAAAAGTATCATAAGAAAAGCGATGTCGTCTTTGAAGGTGCTCCATGAAGTTAGCACTCCTGTAATTTGGGTCTCCCCATGGCATTGAGGCACAAATTGGGCAAACCTTCAAGAAAAACCCAAAAAAGCCAATTAAGCCCCAATGGTTAAGTGCTTTAACATTTACAGTAGGAAGGGCAGGACAGACACAGCATGGAAGACTGAAGCTCAAGGTTTGTGATACTTGCTATTCTATAGGCACAATGATGTCAAATAGTTTACTGGGATATTTAATAGAAAAGCCTCAGATAATCCCAAATAATTTCAATTCATGTCTTAGATGTCTGCAATGGAATGGCTTACTCTTCTCCTTATAGTCTGAAAACCAGCATTCAGTTGTTTCAGTTGTTTGCTTTTGAAGATTTAGCCTTTATTTCTCAGTAACAGAATAGATTCCTTGATCTCCTTTGCAAAGATCACTTCCCTCCAAGAGAAAAAAAGAACTTTTTTCCTAAATAATTTGGAATCTAAAAAAAAGCTTTCCAGAAATATGTGAGTTCCAAATTCAGTTCCACGTTTCGCAATCCCTCTTATATGAGAGGGAGTATCAGCAGATAAAGATTACTAGAGTGATATACTATTTTTTTGCAAGCATTTTTACATATAGTTTATAGTATGTTGCTGAACACGCCAGAGGGGAAACGTAAATGCCTTTTTCTTGAAATTGTATTTTATTAACTTATGTTTGCTACTGTGCTTAATTAACTTTAAATGCCTGCCATTTTTTATAGACGAAAGGAGGATGTCACCAAGCTGCAACAGGAATAGAAGCTAGTCACCTCCAGAGAATGTACTGAAACCCACCATTAAAGTGAAATGTATGAACAGCATACCCACATTTGACTTGAACAGGAATAAACATGTACTTAACTTCAAGAGTCTCTAATTCATTGTTTCAAAGGGATCTAAGACTACATTGCAATTCTTGCACCAAGACTTTTTATTACCACTTGTTTTGCATCCATGCTGTGCAATGTTTTGCAGTGTTCAACTAGTCCTTCTTGATCAAAGTTTTTCTCGCTGCAATACGGGCAAGGAAAGGTAAAGCGATTGGGGAAGTTCCTGATTGGGGGGGGAGAAAAAGAGGTCATTTATCACTGTAAGAAAGTTAAAAATAAAAACTTCAGGATTTAATACTCAAATGTTGCCTTATCAGCTCTTAAGAATACAAACTATTTAAGGCAATAGTTTTATTCTATACAAAAAATTCAAGCTAATTTTAACGGTTTATAAATTCCTAGCAATGGTTTAAGGAACTCTTAATACCATCCAGATTTACACAGAACGATAGTTTTCTACAAATGTTGCCATTTATCACCTATTTTTCTTAATGCACAGGGTACCCCCAATATGCTACAAGGCAGATGAGCGCCCTACAGTTCATTCCAACTTCCCTTCATTGTAAGTTACTATAATCAAGAGGCAGAAAGATAAAAGTTTTATTTAAAAAATAGCTACTTTTACTGAGTACCCCTGATCTGAAAGATGTGCACAGACCACAGCACAAAGCAGAATAGCTTGCCTGTGCACAGTTAGTTGCAGATTAAGGCTTAGTTTTTCACTATGTGTAAGGATTAAAATTATTAATGCCCAACCTGAGCAAAGAGGTGAGGTCTGCTTTTACTTCTTTGACAAAAAATTACAAGTATTTCCAGAGAAGAGCTACTTACCTGGTGTTGTGAAGCGGTTCTTTCGTTACGGCTTTCACACCTTCCATGATGTAATTCTGGTACTTTGAACAAGAAGCTGCATGGCTACGCATCTTTGAGAGATACATCTGTGCAGGCAACAGTTGCAGAACAAGGTTAATTGAAACTACTTGCAGTTACTCCTACACTTCTAAGTAGTAACATGTAAAACAAAGCAGCTTTCTGCAGGCATCTTTGAAGCAGGAAAATACTTCAGCTGGCCAGGCAGCAAACTTTGAGATTATAGATTAGTTAATCTGTAACCTTGCTGCCTGTAATATTTGGCAAAACCAGCGCTGTTCAGGACAGCACGGTTTTCTTAACCTCTAATATAGTGTTGTCTTGTCTGGGTTTAAACCACAACACGTGTATATATACATAAAATTGCTTCATCTAAAGCCAGTTTACCTCATCTATGACAATGTATGGAAAATAATTCGGCTTTAAGTACAGATCTTGGTGTAGACTGATCGCTAATTGTTTGATGCCATTAACAAAAATTAATTAAGGCACTACAGTTTTCTATCAGCTGGGATGAAGACACTACCCAGAAACAAAGAGTGAAATTAACTGAACTGTTACCCTCACCTTAGCGTGCCTCATTATCTTCTTGTTTTTCTGCCATCTGCTCAGATATTTTCTTACATACTCAATTAACACTAAGAAGCCCAAGTTTACAAAGAGAAAGGAAGTATCAGGAAGAATGCTATAAAGGGATTCAACATGCAGGATGCTAACAAGTAATAAACATATGGAATGCAATAACCATATAAGACAACTTTGACTCATAACTATTTCAAACAAAGCAAATAAGTTTATGTTTAAGAGCCAAAGAGTTTAAGTTTATGATATATTATTTATGTTTATGATTTATGTTTCTGATTTATTATAAGTTTAAGAGCCAATACCTAACCCCACATCCACTGTTTAATTACAATGTCCATCCCACAGAGACAATGCTCACAGAAGCAACTGCTGAAGCACTATTTTACTCTTATTTTAATGTCACTACCGTTGATTTGGAATTCACTTCCTGAAGAGGTCAACAATAAAAAAAACATGGAAAGAATGCCTACATTTGAGTGCTGCCTATACCTTTATATACTATCTTAAATATGTTTAACACTTATCAGAGCAAGCCTTTTAACCTGATTCTGCAGAAAGCTGAAGAGCAAGCACTTTATTTCCCTCTAAGCAGTACGGCTGAGCAGGCACACCTCATGCACTTTATTTCCAAATACTTTCATACTTTTTTATTGCAGCCATTGCAAGTGGTTTCTGTTGTTTCAATTTGCTTTTCCAAGTCCAGAGCTCTGCTTCCAGGTGACAGGGTACTGCGGCACACACCACACACTGGCTTTTTCGGCTTAAGACACTCCTGCAGGCATGGACTGCAAAAGCTGGAATGAGAGAAGAGCAGATGGTGAGAACAGCCCTCCTGGACACCCAGCATAAGCATTCAGAACCCTTCCATGCCTTCTGCAGTAAGTGAAAATGGAATCTCAAGAACCTATGCCTAATAAACCAGCAGCCTTGCAACATTTGTGTGGCCAGGGAGGAGGAGGATTCTAGCTCATAATGCTCAGTATTGTCGCTTTTGGACAGTGCTCTCTCTGGTCCCTCTTGTGTTCCAGAGGAAAGGGAACTGAAAGTAAAAGACTATCTGCCTATTTCCTTCCTTTCATGGAAGCTCCAGGACACCCATAAGTCGCTGCTGCAAAGCGAAGCTGCCAGCAGAGCCCCCTTCTCCTCAGCCAGCACTGCTTCACCCCATTGCCCCCGATGGGATCTCGCCCCCTCGGACGGGTTTCCGATCATCGACGGGCTCCAGATCATCGACTGGTACCTCCCCACGGATTCCTGATCATTGAAGGGTAAACACCTCCTCCCCCCCCACTCCCCGACACAGAGCTGGCACCTGGTTGGACACTGGGGGGGACGGCGGAAGAAATGTCCCCCCCGCAAATGCGAGCTATACTGGGGATCAAAGCTGGAAGCGCCCCCATCCCCAGCTCCTCTTGGGATTCACCTGAAGCACTGGTTGGGGGGGGCAGTTGCCTTTGGGTCCCCCTCGTGTCCTCAATCCTGGCCCCACAGTGGGATGCCCGCCCACCATGGTTGGGTGTGGAGGGGGGATCTCAAGTGCCCTCCCCCCCAGGACAAGAGGGACCCTCTCAGCCTTTGCCAACCTCTGCAGTGGGCATGGGGGAGTCCCGGACCCCCACTTGTAGGGGGACACGGCTGGGGGGCTGCCCCCAGCACCCGCTGCCCCTCCCCCGAGCCCAGGGCTTTCGCCTTCCTTGGGCGGGGGGGACACACACGGGGGTCCCCCTCCAGGGTGGGGGCAATGCTCTCACCCCCCCAACTGTAAATACCCCCCTAGCCAATGAAGACTTTGTGTTGGCTTCCACTTGTAGATCCCAGCTGTACATGTCCCTTTATCCTCCAGTATGTCTGGCTTAAGCTCAAGAAGTTGAGGAAGG
>JANHGB010028576.1:0-12086 GCA_026283785.1 Coracopsis vasa | reverse complement strand
GTGGTAGCAGTAGTGATTTGTGTTATACCTTAGTTACTGGACTGCTCTTATCTCAACCCGTGGGAGTTACATTCTTTTCGATTCTCCTTTCCATCCCTCCAGGAGCAGGGGGAGGGAAAGAAGGTGGGGAGTGAGAGAGACTGCATGGCTGGGCTTAAACCACAACATTTACCCAAGATGAGAGAACTTTAAAAGGATGTGGCAAAATATAAAAAGATAATGACTAACTATGAAAAGGGGAATTAACACCTTCTGTGATCTTTGTCTCAACATTCATGAACAAAAATATAATCAATTAAACAGGCAAATTTCAAAAGAAATCTTCACTTCCATCCTTCATAGCTGAACTGCAGACATTTTAAGCATTTTATACAAACAGATCTGTTAGAATTTGATATGATTTAATGACATTGGACATCTGTAAAGATAATAAAAATATACACAGACACAAGAATAAACACTTCTGAACACTTTTTGGAAAAACAAAACACACTCAGGCTTTGAGAGTTATGTCTGTGTCCCTTACAACATTCAGGAACTTAAATCCCATAAAATGAATATTATTGCTAAAGCAGCAGCTTATGTTTAGAAGTTGAGGTTAACTGAAATAAGGCAAACACTTTAGCAGTAAGGGTTCTAAACATTGCCACAACTCTGTCAAGGATATGGTGGATACTCCATTGACAGAATCTTCAAAGGAGGATAGCTTTTTTTTGATTGTTTTTTGAGGGGGTTGTTTTGCTTTTTTATTGTCATTTGTGTTTTCCTTCTGAAGTACTCTAGTCCATTACAGCCCCTGGACTTGAAGCAAGAATTAAGTCATGGAAATCCTCTGTTTCCCACAAGAGGTCAGACTAGAGAATCACTATAGTACCATCTCTTTGAAAAATCTACAAGTATGTGAGATTTGACCAGAAAAAATTACTTTGATATTTTGATGAATATATCACTCAAAGAGAAATATACATGTAAAAATTGACTGAAGCCTATATGGGGCAGGATGCCTGGGTCCTCACTCCTCACTTTCCTTTGACCTCTGATACAGCTGTTGGTAAATCATTTAACCTCTCTGTATTCTTACTTTGCCCAACCATAAAATATAAAATATATGTTCCCACAGCATAGCCTGTTGAGCTGCTTAATTGGTAAATATTTGTACAGGGAATCTAAATCCTCAGATTAAAGAGGAGAGAGACATGCAAATGATTATTGAGTGCAGGTGTTCACAGCTCTATAGTACCATAGACTGTTATCTTCCCTTTTACATTATAATGTCTTAGAAATAAATGTCAACTGGAATTTTAAAAGTACTAAGAGCAAGCATAATAGGCTGTTCCCAGGTAATTTATCCCTCTCGGCCTCAGCTGACAGGGAAGAATTTTCTGTACCTTCATGAATCACCTTAATGTAGTCACTCTGGAGATGTGTAATAAGATTTGCATATTTGTAACTTTGCAGGGCTACAAGATTTGCAGTCAAGTTTTAAAATATCAGCTGTTTCTTTTCACATTTCTTCCATAGGCTTTGGCAACCATTTTTACAATAGAGCACATGGATCTGTCTGTGGGATACCTCCTTGCCTAATAATAAATTTGTTTGCTCAAGATTCAGGCAAAAGGTATCTGAGGCATAGTAACGCCCTGCATTGAATCAGACAAAAGCCTGGACATCCATGTAGGCTAACAAAGATCTCTGCTGAAAGCACAGCTGTTGCTTGGCCTGAACCTTACACGTGCCATATCCGCATTCACTTTTGGGCCTTTCCAACACACCTGGAGCTGACAGCCACAGTCAGCTAACATCCTTGGGGAAGGAGGGCCTATCTAAGCGTTTTTTTCTAGACCTTTGAAGTGTCTTAACATTATCTCTCAAGCCCTTTACAACAATTAACCACTAGGTAATGGTAATTAATATGAGGTAATCACGAGTATAATTTATAGTTCCAAAAGTGTTTACAGAACCTATCAATCTTGTTTCGAGTAATGTTACATTCAGTGACTGCAGCTGAACCACAAGGAAATAATCACCAACACAGTTGGTTTTAGTCTAGAAGCTGAAGTAATTTATTTTGCTGGTTTTGCTTTTCTCCTTTTTTTTCCTGATTTTTACAGTAAAATCCCTTATTAAATGCTTACTGGAAGAGATGTGTGCACAGCAGATAAATGAACTGTCAAACTGTATGGCTGGTCTGCAAGGCTTTCAGCTTTTTCTTCTAACCAGTAAAAGACAGATGAATTATCTCTGAAGTACAGAAGTAAAAAGTAGGAAATAATGAAATTCACCAAATGCCCACCTCCTTCAGTGGCACAAAATAGATTGCTTAGGATACACCCATTTTAACCTAATGAATGAACTTTGCTAAATGCGTCAGAGAAAAGTCAAAATGTCAACATGCTCTTTGTTTGTCTTAGTTTCTATATCCTGACTGTTAATTTTGTAAGTGATGCTTGCCCTTTTAGAAAAGAAATCACTAGATATCCAGTACAATAACTATTTCTGCTGTGTGCTATTATTTGCACGTAGGACTCAAAGCTATGCACAAATTCCAAAGTCCCTGCCAATATTTCCACTGGTTCTAAAACAAGCTCTGCTTCTGCTCCCACTGATGTAAGGGGCAGAGAACAGCATTCACGCTGAGCAAAAATCCATTCTAGCCTGAGAGATGTTGAAAGCATTTTGCTTTTTTTTTTTTAAAAAAAAAGGAAAAATTATAAACATTAGCTCCAGGAATCACCCCACCAAGGGGCCCAAACATTCTGAAATTTTACCAGGAACAGATGAGAAACATCTGTTCTCATTCCCTGTTGAGATCTTCTGGGTAATGGACTAAGAAACAACTTCACCATGCAGTCTCAGAGCCTGATAGTGGGAACATCTCTACAAATTAGTGCTATTTCTTTTCTTGAGTCTTCTTCCACCCTGCTTTTCTGTTTTGCTGTACTGGGTTATTGTTTGAAACAGACCTTTTTACCTTTGTGGCTCAGAGTTTGTCTTTAATGTGTACCTCCCAAACTTCATTTCTGTTTTCAGATGTGAATCTCTTGTTTCACCTCTGTGGCTGTTTCTTCAGGGTAGAGAAAAATAAGTAGTGGAAACCCACCTTCTCTTACTTACTTCAAATGTAAAAAATTCCTCTAGGAGAATATTAAGTACCCTGATGGAATAAATGTGTAACAGAACCTGGGACTGTCTGTTCAGTGAAAAACACTCATATCAAGCCAGGGCTTCCCCAATTTTCTTTTGAAATAATACATATCTAAAAAACTCCAACTGAGGGAGCTGCTGGTGGAAGGAAACTATTTTTGTTCTCTACTTCAGGCCTATGAAGTCTCATTCATTGAAACAAAACTCACAGCTGACTTCTAACTCACACTTGCTCATTGCTAGCACCCTGACTACCTATCAGTGCATCATACAGCCTGTTCTCCACTCCACTGCTCTCTTGGATTATGGAGCTGGAGAAAGGTCCCAGCACAACACTGAAGCTCCTCAGTGAGTAACCTATGAAGAAAAGAGTCAGCTAGGTGGCCCATCCTCCAAGAAGTCCTTTTGAAAGCTTCTCTCCACCTGCAGCTTTGACATGGCCGATTTCCTATCATGTGGTGCCAGAGCCCTGATATGCAAGTAAAACCTGTTCCACCCCATGGGACAGAAAAGACTGGTGTGGCTAGTATTCATGCAGCAATGACATGAAGGAGTTCCTTACCCATGGCTGAAGATACATTACATCCAATTTCTCTCTCCTGTGACATGAGAACAGTAAAAAACAGAGTCACAGAAATAAAAAGCTGCAAAACTCAAGACTGACAGAATTTCCCACCTTCACAGACATCGTTACATGCAAAACGTTTGGCAGGAGCACATACAGGTCACCACTGAATATTTGCTGCTATATATTCAACTTTGTCTTAGAAGTTTCAGCTCCTTCTTGATATATGGCCAGGAGAATCTGAGCTGTCAATACTCTTGGTGAGTTCTGCGGAAGGTGAAAAATTTCAATGCATTGCATTATATCCATTTCCAAGCTTCTTTTTGATTAATACCATAGGAAAGCAGTACAGTTAGGTTCACATGACATTCATATTAGTTGCCTCCAGGCTGTGATGGCATGAAGCAGAGTAACAATAAACATTGTGTGACAGCAAATCAGCCAATACATCCACAGAATCTATTCAATTTTCATAAGATTAATTTTTCACTTTTCTGAGCATTATTCCCAGTTCATTGTCTTTGGGAATCTTACACAAAGTTCCATATTTCAATGGCTAAATTTATTATCTGAACAGGTTAATTTAAAGCTGAACTTAGATACGTCTATTCCATGCTGCAATCTGCAGCATAGACACATTACAAGAGCTGACTATAAGCAGTCAAAGCAAAAATGCCCTCCCTCCTTTTCAGTCCATGTCTTTGTCAGCTAAATTCTAATTAACAGAGGACAGATAACACTAGACAAACTCCACAGATATGCAGACACACAGCTTCCATAAGTAGACTGCTGTACTCATAATGTTATCAATAATGAAGATATTCTCCACTGTTACCATGGGACCACATGTCTGATAAGGCTAAACTGAATTACTGCATGTACCGGATATTCACACTGAATAAACAGAAGAAAGAAGAGATCGTAAAGATTTCAACCCAAACAATGACAGGAACTCAAACTTGTAAAAACTGGAATAATAAAGTCATATTTGGTCTGGGAATAAATCAATGTGACAAGAATAAAGACAGAGAAGTCCTGTAGCAAGGATGGGAAGTGAGAATGGAAGAATTTAAAAGTACAGGATCTTTTCCTCCCCATTGCAGTTGTTAGAAGTAATATATTTCTCTTGATTTTTGTCATACAGCAAAGTTTTTCTTTAAAAAACATTCTTGTTTTAGATTAGTAAAATACATAATGTAATATGTGAGGATAGCCCAGTGTCTGGATATCTTTATAATGTATTGCAATGTCTAATTTGACTTTAAAAGCTCAGACAATCCTGATAGTACTTTAGGAATTTTCACTTGCAGACTTGAAGAGCGAATGTATACTTCGCATACAATAAAGCATGGTGAACAGGACCTTTTGCTGACCACTGCATTGCAGTTACTGAACTAGCCGAAACCTCTCAATTCAATGGAAACATCCTAGGAGAACATAACTACTTGGAAATCATGTTTGGCACTAAGTAGCACCCTTCCATTTAAGTCCCACCTATTCACAACAGCAGAAGAAAATGCAGCTGCTCTCTGAATTAGCATGTATGTTGTATCCAGCTGCTCTGGAAAATCCATAACTAGCACTTGAAAACATTAGATTTTAAGTTATTACGTACACACATCATTAACATTTAATAGTCGAATAAATGGAGTATTTTCATTATATCTGCCAGTCTTTGACATTTATTTGAACCAGCCATGATTTTTTCCTGTTTTAAAGTATCTATATCTCTATAAACACAGATATAATTTCCTGATCATTGAAACAGGATCCTAAACTTCTGAAAGGCTAACAAAAAATAGATATAACTACCAGTGGATAATTGACTATTTGATGATACCCTTTTGCTCAGGCATTTTTGGAACAATTAATTATAATGTCTAATTAAATCAGGCTCATCAACTCAGCATTATTTAATGGAAATCTGTGGGTCTTACCAAATGAATAGTCAGGATTTAATTCTTGTAAGTAAATAGCCAAGTTTACACAGAGTGACAATAAGCTATCTTGTGGATACTGCAGCACAGATTGGCTTTTCAACTAGCATTTCAAGTGCAACTGATGTGGGTTTGGAAATGTTTTTGTGTCCTGTAAGTAGCAGGAGAGTATTTTCTGGTTTAACTCTACCTTTTGAAAAACCGTGTACGCAGTGGGGTACATACAAAATCCAACACAAAAACTAAGCTCATACTAAAGATAACATCACTTTAAGATAAGCCAGCATTTGAAACCCAGTCTGACTCCTTTCCAGTTCTTTGGTTTCATGAACCAGCTCCTGTGGTTTTAGTTACAGCCAAGTTAAACCAAAACCAGACAGGGACTGTTCCCAGGCTCTGCCCCAGATGTATCTAATTATGCCTTGGATGAAAACCTGAAACCTGATCTGTCAAAAATCTGAACTCTCAACTCTGAGACTGTGGCTAAAACTTCCATCAGTGAAACTGCATGAACAATCCTGGGTAACAGACACCACCAGCTTCCCAGCAATTTTTCTTTTGGCCCTTTGACATCTTCCTCCTTCCCCATTTCAGCCCACCATATAGCAGCTAAACACAAGATCTTCTGCCAAACCAGCCTAGTGAGTCATTCGAAGGGCAAGAATGAATGGCCAGAGGGAGGCAGTGACTACTTGTCCTTCTACTAGCACTAAAAATTTGTGACATTTCCCCTTTAGCTTAGCTTTAGTTTCCATTCAAATCCTCTTGAAGATTTACTTACAGGCAGTGGTGCAAAGAATCATCTGTCATCACTGAAGACTCACTGGTTTTTGCCAATATGACAAGAGCAACTCAGAACTACTTCAAGGCAGTAGGAGCTAATAGACAGTCAGTGCAAAAGTGTAAGATGTAAAAGGTCCTTCAGCTACCAGCAAAAGAACACAAAACATGAAAAACAGAGGACAGCATTTAGTTTCCATTCCTTTCTAGAGGAATGAAGATACCAATACTGTTACATGTTTGTGGCCTGAGAAGTATATCATATTAGTGTTCACTCTGGTTTGTATCCACAAACACTGGTAAAACCAGAATGAACTGGAAAGGGAAATGTTTAGTAATTCATCTTAATTGAATGACCAGTATATCAAACCTTGAAATCTAACAACAAAGCAAAATGTTGGTGAAGCTTAGGGCAAATAATTGAAGTAATGTTTTATGCTATGTTACCATGCTGGAAACCTCCCTACAATGCACAAAGATCAATACTCAGCATGATAGATGGATGGGTTTGAAAGCTTCAAAAGTCAGGTGACTGACTTCTAGTTTGTGAGCTATGAGAAATGTGTCAACCATTGCACAATTGCGCCATTAGTTTTGGAAACTCATTTACTATGTGTTTGGGAAAAAAAACAACAGGATTTGTGACCTGCCTTTGTAATAACTTTCTACACATGCGAAAGTAACTCAGCTGCTTTCTAACTCATCAAATTTCCTTCACACCTGGGAAAGCAAAATTGGAGTCTAAACTTCAGAATGATTTTATTCTACACACTGAGTTTACTTTCTGAAACAGAAGTTTTATTGAAAAACATAGTTAAGCCAAAGGCCCAGCTTTGGCAGAGGGCCCAAATCTGACTTCCATATAAGCTGCAAGATGCTAAGTTAAGGGAAGGGTGATCTGTTGCCAGAGGAAACACATGGAATTGGACAGAAAGAACCAAGATCTAATGTGGCTTCCTCATTGCTCATCCTGAGGAAAACCTTGTCAAACCATAGGAGCTAGCTCTGCTCAACCTCGTATAAGGTTGTCAGGGTTTAAGCACTTTGCCAGTGAAGACTTCTGCCCCTGCTTTTTATTTATTGTGATAGAACTTTAAGATTATTATCCATGTCCAAAGACACATTGTAATGGCCTCAAAGGGTTTATGTTCACTCTGATGCAGAAGGTGTAAGCAGCTTGATAAATGCCCTTTTTTCTGACTAGGCATAACTCTAAAGATATGCAAAGGTTTGGTTTAGTCTAAATACTTCAGTTAGAATAGGGTAGCATACATTCACTCCACAGCAAGCAAAGGCATAAGAGGCTATCAGCACTGCCTCTCATAGTAGAGATATATACTGTATGTCCTGTGCTTGGGATGCAATGTAATGGTGCGTGGAGACTATATAGGTCATATGAAATTTCCCCCTTCTACTTCTATTCTCCATTTAACTCTTCAGTGAAGCATGTGCCAGAATCTCATCTTTCAGTGACTTGGCAGAAAGCATTACACAAGCAATAAACTATGGCATGAACAAGGGAATCTTGGTAAGTGGATGTTAATAGTTCTTGGTCATCTTTCAAAATAAAGACCATTTGCCTTCTTTGGACACAAGAATGTGAACCAACCCAGCTGCTGCTGATCAAGGTTACACAGGTGACACCATCAAAATGTCCCAGCTTCTTGTTATTACACACCTCATCTACTCTTACAGTGGATATTACCATTTCCATTTCTCCTCTCCTAGTATCTGCCTATTTAGCTGTATGCTTGTTTTGTCTTTAATACAATGCTACAAAGGCATTCCTTTTAGATGTCGAGAATGAAAAGCTACAACAGAACAAGTGGATAATAAGAGCTCACATTGGCTTGTTACTAGCCCCTACCACACTGCTGTAAATTATTGCAATAAACCAAACAGGATTATGTTTGTGTTTGTTTGAGGTTTTTTTAAGATAAAGGTATATTTGAATTATGACGGTATTTAAGGTTAATCCTAAACGTACTCTGTGCCATGGCAGCCATGTCACTTTAATTATTCTTCCTTCACTATGTTGTCCAGTACACGTTCCTTGTTTTGGTTTGGCTTTTTTTTTGCCAAGTGTCTGTTAACAAATGATATTTTCAGAATAAATCATTTACCTTTTTCATACTGAAGCAACTTCACATTCTTATTTTGGTTTATATTGAAAATTACACTATAATTCAAAGCTTTAAGGCACAGCACACCTCTCACCAACTTCATCTGCAGCTGTGCGTGGTCCAAAGGACAAAGTTGTCAGAGTTTCTCAGCTGAACAATAATAGGAACTTTAAGTGAAAACAAAACTGTATGGTTTCTTTTAACAATAAAATTGGAAAGAAAGAAGGTAGAAAGAATGCCTTAGGAAAGCACTTCAACCTAACTGGTAGAACTACGTATGAGCATCTGTAAACAAGCTCCTATATATCATGGAAGTGACGCAGTTGTCAGGAGTACATAGAGATCTGCATTGCTGTTAAGATTTTTACCAAAGTTCTATGTACATCTGGAGAATAATACCTTAACTGTAAAGTGCATCGTGGTTTACTATTATCATTAGATGTAATCCAGGTATTACTATCTTTATTTCAATTTACACAGATGCAAATAACATATTTTCCTGTCCCCCCTTCGATCCATTACTGTGAAAGAAAACAGACAAATACTAAGTATCAGTTCTTTTTCATCACAATCCTGGCGTGTTTAAAAAAAAATAAATAAAAAATGATCTAGAATTTACAGGTTTGTCAAGACAAGCACATGAACACATTTCTTCATAAGAGTAGGCATTTAGAATAAATAAATAAATAAATAAATAATGTCTATTGTAATCTTTATCACTGGAAAAGTATAACTGCTTTACTTCTTAATTTTTGTTACTTAAATGAAAAGGTGATGTGCTCTAAAAACTCCTTATATATAACAACTTTGTCCTGTATTGCACCATAGCTCAGTCCGGAGGATTCCAAAGGAATTTGCTGCTTTTGTCCTATCTTATCCACCTTGCAGAGGATGAGAAAAGAAGTTTATAATTTTGTTCTGGAAGACAGTCCCTTTTATAAGACTTTTAAATTTAGCTGCAGTGAGTTTTGAACAGTATGTGCACAGAAACACACAATTTCTCTGCTCAGGAACAACAGTGATATGTGCAAATCAGACTTGTTCTTATTATAAATTTCTGGCCATGTGACCCTTTAAATACAGGCAAATAGCAACGTGAATTCCAATATTTTTACAGCTGTAAAATTGCTACTCTGTATCTGCCAGCTATAACCTAAGCCTTTCCCATCTTGTAAACAGGATTAAATATTGCTTTTGTTATTTCGTATGAAAAGATCTCTGTTGTCTTTATAAAAGCAGCACATATAAGCCCGTTTTTTATTTTACTGGCTTTTGAGATCTGGCTCAAGCCACTCCATGTCCCAGCTCTTAGCTGGAATGAGAGTTGGATCCAGCTGGTACCTTCACCATTAGAAACCTCAAACAGACAAGCTTAAATGTCAGGCGTGAATCTTTGTAGTTGGTCTGATTTAAGAATAGTGAAAGATTTACTTAAGCTTGTTCTCTGTGCAGGAACTGATCTGCTGCATCGCTGCAGGTTATCTAGACAACCTGAGATCTGCCCTTGTTCTGGCAACCCCATTGTTTCTTTACCTGTAAACCAGTCTTATTTTTCTCTCATCACAATCTCTCTGATGTTTGTTCCTTGGAGCATTTTTCCCATTAGTTGGTCTCTTCCTGAGGCTTATCCTCTTTCATAAAAAAGGTCCCAGCTGCATCTTCCAGATTTTAACTGGGCAGCTGTAGCTTTGTCATTTATTAATCTGTTTTGATGATTTTTCTTAAGAAATGCAGTAGAATGACCACTGCTGAAGATCTAGGAAATTGATATCCTATTAATCTGTTTACAAAGAAGTAAGCTTTCACCTTTCCTGGACCAGACTGCAACATAGTCTTCAGAAGTGATAGGTAAAGCAAGAGGAGCTTAATGCCTCTAAATAGTTTGCTTCCTAATGGAATCATACTTCATCTTAAAAAAAATTAGCTCTTAATTAGATCATCAGTAGCCATACATAAGTAGCTTCTACAGTGTGGAATAGAGTTCCTTGGACTTATAGCTACTTTTCCAGCATAATGCCTCTTGTATGGTGGACAAAAGACTCCACAGAGACCTTGAAGAATAATTTACTGAAACGATGTGTCTGTTCCCCATCTGTTGAAACATAATAATAATATGTGTTTGATGATCTTGTCTAGTGAGATAGTTTGATCTTTGTGAAAGAGATCAGTGCATTTTCACCATACTAGCAGTATGACAATACAGGAACTCTTTTGAAGCCCAGAAATTGCTGTTGTCTACAAATTAAAGCGTTAGCAATAGGCATAGAGCCCATGGATAGAATACAGGGGCATTAGCAGAAGAGAGGGAATAGTTTTGATTATTTTTATGAGAAAACCACTCTGGGTTGAATTTCTAACTGATTTTTATATGTTGTTGCATTAATTAGCTTTCTATTTCTAATAAGTAATACCAAGACAGTAAATATACATTCAGTTCCTTGCTGCTAAAAAGGGAAAGGAGAAATATAAAAAAGAAGTGACAGAGCAAACTTTCATCAAGCTGAGCCTCTCCTGAAAGCAGATATTCCACAGGTTCTCTGGAAGAAGTTACACACCTGCCTATACAGTGCAATAAATTTCCTATACAGTGCAATAAATTTCCTATTAGAAATGAAGTAATTCCTGAGCTCTTCAGTGTAAGAATTATACTTATGATTAAAGTGACAGCACTGATATTAAAATTTAATGTTCCCAATATTGTCATGTTAGAATAAAGCAAAAAAAGCTGTAGAAATGCAAAATGTAAAATGTACATTTTAGAAAGCTAAAATGTAGAAGCTCATTCTCTGAGAAGAGTTTCACTTCTTTAATTTGAATGGATGTTAGCTTATGATTAAGAAGGCTCTTGATAGAAAATTGCATGAATTTGTGGCTCTGTAGCAATCAGAGGGAGCTGCATACGTAGTTCATAAAACATGAAGTGTCTAGCTCTGTCTATCAGTGCCAACTAGCATTTGGGGTCTTTACTAATACAATAGGTTATAGGATGACAAGCTTGCAGATGATAGAAATAATGATCCAATGATTGTCTGAAAAATTTGTATCCCCTTGCTTCAAGCTCTGGTGGATTATTTTTTTTTTTGTTATTGTACAGTATTTGCTGATATAAAATTAAAGGAAGAATCCCTCAAACCAGAATATAATACATCTAGTTACCTGGCAATAGTAACTGTTAGCACATAAATGGGGCTTTTTTGCATCCATAAATCTTGAAATGTGAAAAGGAAATGTTGATGGTCATATTCCTGTATCTCAATGCCAAGAATGTATTAATTGGAAAATCATGGTGATATTATTAAAAAAATTTTATTTGATGAACAAGTCATCTACCTGGACTTGCGCAAAGCATTCGACACTGTCCCGCACGACATCTTTGTCTCTAAATTGGAGAGACATCAATTTGATAGATGGACTGTTCGGTGGATAAAGAACTGGCTGGATGGCCGCATGCAAAGAGTTATGGTCAATGGCTCAATGTCCAGCTGGAGACCAGTAACGAGTGGTGTCCCTCAGGGATCGGTGTTGGGACCAGTCTTG
>JANHGB010028574.1:1740-12114 GCA_026283785.1 Coracopsis vasa | reverse complement strand
GCTGGATGCATCAGCAGTGTTAGCCCTGCAGTGCTGTGTCACTTGGGACTCCTGGCCATGACTTGCAATGATGTGGAAAGAAAACTGCTTCCTGCTCCACAGAGCGAGACCCACGATGAGGAATGGTTGCTTCTACCCCATCAGTTCTTAGGGGGGATTTGGGGCAATCTTAACCTTTGAGTGCTGTGTACTACTGTGGTGTATGCATAGAGTCAGCTCCAGCATATGGGGATGGAAAGTGTCCTGTAAAACTGTTTGTGGTTTTGTCCTTTAGCCTCTACAAACCTCAGCATGTTGTGTTCAAGTCACATGTTGAACACCGCAGGAGCTAATAACCATCAGAAGATGGTCATGGTACAACAATGGGATGCAACAGGGTGTCAAAGAGTGGGTGCAGGAGAACTGAGAAACTATCTGGTACCTTTTCTTTGAAAAAAAGTATTAAAAATTGTAAAATGTATTTTGCAGAGCAACACAGTTCCTAGTGAGGCTTGGTAACCAAAAGCATCCAAATCAATTAGGAATACAAACCTGCTGGATTTTTTTTCTAGTGGGAGCTCTTTGCATTTACTCCTAAGACCCTGAGTATGTTACAGTGGCTTAGCAAGCAGCTCATCAGCTAGGCTTCAACAATTGACCATCTGTGTGCTCCTGGTTGGTAAATGTGAATGGTTTAACTGCCATCATGTGTCATTATAATGTAGTAGATAGTGTTTTCTGTAGTGGTTTGTGAGCCCTGTGATGGCATTCAATAATTGCTGTCATGTTGCTTTTAGCAGAGCAACGTGAAAAGCTGCCTAAGCAGGATAAGGTCCTAAATGATTGTTTTCACTTGATGTATATTCAGACAGGTGAGGCTTAGTTACACCATGCAGTTTTTTGTGTGATTCTTAAGTACAGAACGCAGAGCAATGACAGAGGAATGCAGATAATTAAGGATATTGCAGTTTCACTGAATACTGTACTTGGGTATCTCAGTGGTACCTTAAATTTCCCAGCTAAGCTTTTTGCATCCCTTCTGAATTCCTTTAACTGTCTGTAGGGGTTTATCCGTGAGCAGTCAGTGCTTGTTCAAAATATGTCAACCAAAGTTGACTGTAAAGAATCAAGTAGTACCCAGGGCATTGTTAAGAAGGTTTTAGTGGAACTGTTGCAGCATGAAGCTTATTCTCTTATTTAGGACTCAATAGCACTGTAACAGTCAGTCAAGTGTGCCATCAGATGGGTTTGTCCTGTTGGGTTTTCTTTAACAGCTGGGGGAAGGGCTGCCAAGGGCTCTTGAATGCTCAGCTTTGCCCTGTGTTTGTTATCAGGGCTTGGACAAAAGGGACTTCCTTCAGGTACAGTGTAGCTGTGTGAAATTATGGGTGTTCTATGGTGACAAAGAAGCATCACATGGAGTTTCCTCTGATTTTCTTTCACACCGGTGAGGTCTGTTGTCCCTTTGCTTTCTTTCACTTTGATTTAGGATTTTCACCTTTTTGGTTGCTTGGATTATTGAAAGCAGATATACAGAATGGCACTGAGAGTACATGGAAATTAGCAAATGCACCCACAAGGACAGGCTGTTTGCATAAACTCAGCAGGACTCTAAAGAATTATGGAGTCCAGATCATAATAGATGTCCTCATTTAAGATTAAAAAGATAGAGCCTATTGCAAGTGCTTTGCAAGTCAGTATTTGCTGAGCCTGATTTTACGAGCGTCACTGTAACAGCACAAAGAGTGTCTGCTCTGCCACATTTATACATTGAGTGTGGAATCTGTGGAAATTGGAAGAGTTTCAGAAATACAAGGTGAAATGTCCCTCAGAGTTGGAGTTCACTGAGGTTGCTGGAGCCCTAGGAATGAGAGGTACAATAATTAGTCTGGCAGCAATTATATGGATAGGCCAGTGATGATTAGCATCATCTTTAGGGCATGTAATAGTAGTACTTTGAATAATGTTGCCGAAGCATAGATTTTTTTTTTTATGTGATTCCATAGTGGAAATCATAGCAATGATTTCCTACTGATGGAAATGTGAGGAGAGAATTTGGTTTAAGGGTTTTTAAAAACCCACCAGAAACTTGAGCCAATAGCTGATGTTTGCTAAGAGATGTCTTTGCAGTCGTGCTGATGAGCTTGGATGTAACAGGCTGTGAGCACTTCAATATCTCGTTGTAGACAGAGGGATGCCAGGTTCCTAAATGGAAATGTGGCAAACAAAGAGCAAGCTGATGGGATTATTGCAGGATAGGCTAAACCCTGTGATCACACTGTGTTTTTTCTACACACTGCAATTTGAATTAATTTTATGTCATTTACTGAGGAAAAAGACTTAAACCATTTAAATGTTATACTTGAAATCACTTTGTGAATGAAGTATGCCACTGTTGTGGTAAAAACTGGTAAATAAAGAGAACTGTAAATTATATGTTAATAACAATAAATGGAACCAGAGGGATGCCTGGTCTAATCTGTATTTGATTGGAAATGCAGTATCCCAGAATCACCTATTAAATTGCAGGGTGGGTGGTTCAGATAAAGCCAGCATTGTATTGGTATTACTGTCTTATAGCAGCAGGCAGTGAGACCTGTCAGGACAAAGAAAAACAAGGAGCTTTGCATTGGAGTAGGAAAAGAGGAGGTGAAGGAGGAGTTCTGTCTGGATCCTGTGTGCTGAGGTTGGGAATACATTCAGTGGTGTACCCAGTGTGCAAATTGCGATTGCTACTGTGGCTGACATAAGATGCATATTTTCAGGTGAAAAATTTGTAAAGACACTTATCAAAGAACTCTGTAATTCACTCTTTGTGTGTCATGGGATACACTCTACTGCTGCTCAGAGCTTTCCAGCACCATTAAGTATCCAAGCTGTGAAAATGTATGAGTAGTCATCTTTCACAGCAGAACACAAAGGTTTATTTCAGCTTGGATGAGCATCTGAAAAAGTGGGTGCTTGCTTATTCAAATTACAGTATTTTAGTTGTTCTGATGCAGAAATTGAATTCTTGCAGAATTGCCATATTTTTCCCAGACAAGTCCTGCGTTTCCCTCTCACCAGGCTGCAGACAACAAACCATGAGCTGGTTTTCTCCTGTCTGCTGCTGTAGTCCTGAACACAACCTGGATGTGGAAACTAGAAATATAAAAGGAAATGGGGAAACAAGAAATCAGGTGTTAGTCAAATGTCAGAGATCTTGAAGAAGGTGATAACAGCATATGCATGTGCGCTTATTTGGCACACCAAAGCCAACTTTCAGCATCATCCGGCTGACTTCACCGGAGTTTTCGGACACTCAGAAAACCTTTCTTCTCTCTCTCTGTCTGTCTCTCTCTTTCTCTCTCTTTTTCTTCCTTGATGCTACCATGGCTATCAGTCCATAAGAAATGACTTGATTTCTCTGCAGCTTGGCTTCATCTGTAAAACATGGACAAGTGTGCTGTCTTTGTCAAGTCCTTTGGGTGCTAAAAAATGCAGGGTGCATGTGGCAGCCGGGGAGGTGCTGCAGCTTGCTGCTGAAGGAGTGTTAGCCTTCTCTGCACAAGTCTAATATGTAGGACCTTTCCCATGAGGTTTTGAGTCACAGGAAGAAGGGAGGGGAAGGCTTACTGCATGGTGACTTGTGACTTCTACATAGAGCACTTGCTCAGAGCTAATTAAAACTTTGAGAAATCATCAGAACTTAAATGAATCAGTGCAGCGTAACTAACAGCTTGTGTTAAAGCAAATAGCCACAATGCATCAGTAAACATGCAGATTACTTTTTCATGTCAGGCTGTGTTTCGCTACAATGCTGTGCATTGATAAAAGATTTCTCTCTGTCTGTAGCTTTCCATATTTTGAAGTTTTTTGGTTTTCCAAACTTCTCTTTCAGGCCTTTTAATATATGGAGAAACACTCTTTAAAATGATTTACCAAGGAAAATTCACTCTGCTTCAGCAGTAACTACCTGTTAATAAAGTGTCTAAATTAAGGACTGAAACAAAGCTAGGACCAGTTTCTGTTCAGTCATGGCTGTTAACTTGGGTAATCTCCTTTAAAGAGGATTATTGCAGTTATAAAATATTTTCCCATGGTTACGATGGCAGTTATGGAGAAGATTCATGGCTTGCAAAACTTTTGTTGGGCTTTGTTCACTCCTGGATTCTTTAACTGCTGCTGTAAGGTAAGCCTCAGTTTGAAGAGGGAAAGGAAGGGAAAGGATTGGAATTTGGTAATGAATATAATTACCCCCACTGGCTGCTTCTTCAGTTGGTTTTCGTAGCAATAACCCCCTATTGCTTGAGCTGTTTCTAACGCTGTTAGATTTTTTTGGATCACTTCATACCTTCTGTCTGTGTGCATAATGCATCCTAGCAAGCAGTACAGTTCTGCCTTTGCCTGTTGCAAGATGGTTATAAGCTTGCAGCTGCTGGCTGGCAGATGCTGTTGGCATCTGATTTTTCATTCTCTGCAAACCTTTGCAGGTTTTTCAGATTGTGGCTCTCACCACTTACCCATTCTTTAACCTTGGTGCTTTGTGGTAGCTAAGGATGTTCTTTCTCTCTGTGCAAGAGTGCAGGTGAAGACTGGAATGTCTGCTGGTGCAAAATCTCCAGTTTGAGCTGGCCACTCTTCCTAAACATTGCACATCTTTCTGTGATGGTTGAGGTTGTGATGGCACCTCCAGACTGATTCAGACTATGGAAAGGTGTGAGCTGATAGAGAAGGCACTAGCATGCATTTCCTAACCTAGTAATGGACTGGGGTGAGCTTTTATCTTGACTTTTTCAGAGCCAGGGTATTCAACTGTTGGCTTGTGCAGTGCAGGCTAAGAACAAGCATTTGCAGTTGGGATGTTTATGGGAAGGTACAGTGGGAGTAATTAAAAGAATTCCAATGCTGTTGCAAGGATAATGAATGATATCCCAGATTATTGCAGTAATGAACTTATAACAGTCAGTTGTATCAATGCAACTAAAGGGAAGAACAGAAAACTGCAGCATGGTAATGGGGACAAGGAGGTAAAGGTGAGTAGGGCAGGAAATCTCATGCTGGCTTTGCCTCTTACTTTTAGAATCGAGCTATTGGTTCCTCCTTAGTTTCGAACCAAAAACTGATTTTAACCACTTGATTTCAGCAGCTGGCTCCTTATCAGAAGCGTTGCAGGTAGCAAAACTCGTGAATAAGGTTGCCAATGCTGATATTGCTGCCCTGGTTTCTGAAGCACCTTGATCGTAATTATAATCTCCCAGTACCAGTGTGATGTCTAGGAGAAGGCTGGCCCTTCTTTTCTGCCAGGACTCATTACACAAAGAACACTCTGCTGGCCTTAGCCTCAATTTCCAGGCTCGAGACAGAAACACTGTAGGTACATCCTCCTAAATGTGAGATGAAACAACATGCTTACAAACTTTTCTGCTTACTGGTGTATGACCACCATTAACCTTGGCTATTTTACCTGGTCAGGCTGCTCACACCTATCATGGTATGCAAAGGACTATTCCAGAAACAGAACTTGTGCACTTACAGGTGTGTGTGTGACTGTTCAACTTGTCATGATTGTCAGTTCCCAGCTTCTTTCCCTTGCGTTACACTGGTGAACTGGAACTCTGATAAAGGAGTTATGTACAGTGATGACAAGAATTGATTTCCAATTTCCTGTAGAATGACTTTATCATTGCTTGTGACTCAGGCAATTTAGCTTATATTACAGTGCTAGCTAGGGGCTATAGATCACCCTGACAGTCGTCTAGTCACAGAGCATGCTGATTTTGACAAGATATTGAAAGAGATTTTACAAGAGTTTCCTTTGTGATACAGCTTAAAGTGCTGTTTTCTGTTGTCAGATCATGTGTGAAGAGATTTTTGTATGAGCCAGAATAAAAGTATCTGGCTCAGTTTGTATAATTTGCCCTTAGTCTTTGTGCTTAAGAGCCTGTGGAAGAACTGCACAGCCCTCTTGTCTTGGGTATGGTTTAGGACATGCAGGTATCTCTGTGAAGTTAGACAGAAGTTTAACCTTTTTAGGAGTGGTAAGTAGCAGATGCTTGAGGAAAGGGTGTAAGTGATGAGGCAGATGTAAGATGTAATATAGCCTTTCCTGGATGTGCCCTGACAAATTTGGCTGTTACTGACCTGGAGCCTTGCTGAGTTGGGTGAATAACACTATACAGGAATAGATGCTATTGCTGCCCTCATTAAGAATTTCTGTTACTAAACGATGGTCTGATTTGCTCTCTCTCTCCTGGAAGCTAAAGCACTCTGCTTTTGGGTGAGCTCATCATCTTTTGACACTGCTGACCTGTAGGTAGAGCTGGATGGGGGCTCAGTGTTGGGTTGCCAACACCAACTGCTTCAAGCATGCCCTTGTTCCACTCTGTCACTGTTAACTTTACTGCAAGGCCCCTGTGATGGCTGAGGGGAGGACTGAGGGGCAGTGAGTGATTTGGGCTCCTTTGACATTGCATTATAGAAAGATGGGAGTGGACTTCAGCTCAGGAGGTCTCTGAGTATGGCATATACACATTAATGAGTATATCGCAGCATACTTGTTTCTCTGCATAATGCAGTGACATTCCCTCCCCCCCATCCTCTCTTAGTAATTGATGTTTGGAAAACATGTAAGAAACGTAAAGCTCTCAGTAAGAGGTAAATGCTATTAATTGTAATTACCAAGTAGGTTATTTCTTAGCTTTCCATTACCTTAGGAGAAACACCAAGGAATGTACAACTTGAGGGTGGCTTGAGACCTCCTGTTCTTGTAGCAGAGTGAAGGTGATGCAGTTTGTGCTTGTCTTGTCAGCGGGAGGGGGAACCAACTACAATGCCAGAAGTTTTCCAAGGATTGCTCTGGTGTCTTAATTACGGTGAGCTAAAAATACCCTGTCTGCAAAGCAGGCAAGTTTGATGAGACAGAATCCCTGCTGGGTCTCCAGCTTCAGCTGTTCCTTGATGTGTGTTTGAGGATAGCTCTTTGCGTAAACAGTGATTCAGCTCATCTGTCCCCAAAATGGTTTTCACCTTAACCTTCCAGTGCTTCATCCCCTGCACTGTACGAAGCCTCTGCCACATGTCACTCATGTTACGCTGCATTAATGGCTTCAGAGGACTGAATGTGACAATATAATGGCTCTGTTTATACCTGTCAGGTACAAGCTGTATTAAGCAGTGCACGTGAGGCATTTTTAGCCTATGATTGAGGGAGATGTACCCCAGGGGTCTTAGTTAATTGCTGTAAAAATGACTTGAACATACAAATAAAGAATTGCTGAGAGGACAGCATGATGCTCTCGCTCCTGGGAGCTATGGCTGTGGCCTTAATGGGGTCACAGAGAGGTACTAAGATATTCACACAACTGGACTGCTGCAACGGCTGATAGAAGCCCTTCAGGAAAGTCAGGCTTGGGAATGGCCAGTAAAAGCTGCAGAGGTGCAACAGGAATACATGGAGTTCTGCTTTGAGGGCAGTGGAGAGTTTGTGGGTCAAGATTAGAAGGTGAACAATACGGGCCCTGTTGTGGTAGGTGTCTGCCATGGACTGGCTGATAAGGAAGGAGAAATAGGTCAGGCCTTTTTCATGCAACTGGAAGAAGCCTCATATTCACATGCCCTGGTCGTCATGGGGAATTTTAACCACCCCAGTATCTGCTGGAAGGACAACCCAGGAAGACACAGACCATCCAGGTTGTTTCTGAAGTGCATTGCTGAAAAAATCCCGACCAAGATGATTCCTTTCCAACCCTAACTATTCTATAATTCCATGATGATCAAGGAGCTGACAAAGGGGGGTGTTCTGCTGGACCTCATACTTACAAACAAGAAACAACTGGGTGGATGTGTGGGTAGTGGGACAGGAAATCACACATACCCTTTCAGTAAGCTGTAGAGAACTGGAGTCAAGTCACATGCTCTCCGCTATGCAAGTAGTGATATCCACTTAATTCTAACAAAAATGTATTCAAAAGATTAGTGGCAGAACACTGGAAGCTGGAGCCACTCAGGACTAATGATACAATTACTCTATAAAGCCATTTGTAAAGCAGTTATGTCCTATTGTTCTCTTTTATTCTCTATCTCTCTAAAAGTGAGCCATTTTGGCAGGCTGGAAGGTGAAGGCACTGAGCTGGCTGCTTTATATGAATATGAGTAATTTGTATGCATATTTATAAAAGAAAAACGATGCTTTTACGATGGACTGAATTGTTTACATATAGAAATCTCTGCAGAGAAACAGCTCCAGTTACAGCCTCTGATGTGGCCAGTGTTTGCAGGAGTCTTGGAGCTTCTGCAGAAAGGGTTTGTGGGTTTGGTTTTCCCCCTCTTTTTTTCTGCTTCTCTGGGCAACCTGTGCCACCTTCACAGGGGAGTAAAGCCATTCTCCTTTGCTCTGTCCCTACATGCCCTTGTCAGAAGCCCCTCTTCAGCTTTCCTGTAGGCCTCCTTGAGGTATTAAGATACTGTGTTAAAACTTGCCTTTTGCTGTGAAGGAGTGGGCTCTACTGATGATAAACACAGTGCTAAGTGCTAAACAACAGATCATTGTTGTTTACTGCATTCAGTGTCTCCAAGTGAGAAAAACCTTTGCTCTCTATAGCTGTGAAGGATGCATCATTGAATTAGGTGTCTAAGTGTTCCTCAGAGGGGCTCTGGTTTCCTCTCATTATTTTCTGTGGGCAAAATATTCTTAATAATGTGAAATCACTACAGTTGAGAATCGAGTATGAAATGAATGATCTTGGATTACAGAAATGCTGGAGAAGTTGAAGATAATTGTGTTCATCAGGTGTTAGTCTCCAGCTTGGCTTCCTGTGAATCGCTGAGTAACTTCTACAAGAAGAGATTATGCTCTCCAATTATTTATCTTCTTGAATTTGTCTACATAGGAGTAAAACACAGGCTATGAGAAGTGATTATGAATCTCTGTTGAATAAGGGATCAGAGGAATTCATCCAGCTTTATCACATGTAACTCCTATTCCCCACATTAAAATCCTACATTCAAACCTTGAAAATCCCTGTTAGGTCATGCTCTGGAGTTTCCAGGAAATACTGAGTAGTCTCTAATGGCTTTCCCCTTGTTTTTTTGTCTTCCAGATAGGTTGCATGGTTGTGCTAGGATTGGATTTTCCCTCCTGCTACATGGTGGTAATACTGATAACTTCCAGATCTGTTGACTGGGATGTTGTGCTTCTGTGAATGCAGAATACAGCCTGGGAGGTACTGGGCTTCTTACCTGGCTCAGTTTTAACTTGTTCAAGTTTTTTCTCTCTTGCTTTCTTTTCTACTAATCCTGCTTTGCATTGCTACCTCAAGGAACAGGCTTGCTGATGAAATCTAACTAGCAATTTTCTGTGTGGTATGAATTTTGTTTGGTGTTCAAATCTGGATACCAAATGACAGTGACCCAAACATTAGGAAGCACCTTTCAGTTAATATTGCTGATCTGTGTATAAACCATCATAAAAGGATTTCAGGTGTGTACATGAGACTGTGCTCCTTGAAGCATCATAGGAATCTTTGAAGTGGAGGTGTCTCCAGCATTAATAATACAAAAATTTGGCGTGATAGCAGGGAAGAGCTTCATAAGGTGTTGTCAGTTCACCTGCTGGAGCCTTTAAAGTGCTAATTTAGGTATCTCAAACAAACTTAAACCAGAGATAATTTGCAGGCAGGTTAAGGTAGGAAAAGGAGTTTCTCTTGTTTAAAACACAATAAAAAGAAGACAGAGGACAGGAAAAGAACACAGAAATGACATTAAATTACTTTGAAGGTTTGTGCAGTCATACGGTATGTGTGTATGTGTCTGCCCTTTTTGCCCCTCTTGGACTGTTTCTTTAACATCTCTTAACCTGATTAGAAAAAAGAGACTCAGACAGTGTTCCTGCAGGAGGTTAGTGTTTTAAAACAGGCTTTGAGCCAAAGCCTGCAATGAGAGCTGACTTCTCCCATTGACCCCTCATGGGAGAGTGTTCCTTTGCGTGTCTAAACTGGAAGTGTTCCCATGTTGAGGAGTAGCAAGAGCAGGGTGAGACAGTAACAAGGGCTGATGGCAGCGCAGGGTGGGCCGTGGTCGCCCCAGATCACTGGGGCTGGATGGGCAAAGCTGGAAAGTGAAGGCACCAACCAGGCCCATGGTCATTCCTGGAAATCCTAACATGAACTTGGGGATAGAGCTATGGCACGTCTTGGACTGGGCCTGAAGGCCTGAGCTGGAGCTGAGGTGGAGCCCCGGGCAGTTGTGGGGGGTGTCCTGGCCATAGGCTGCAGATCCCCAGTCAGCCAGTGCTGTTACCCTGCTGCCAGCACAGGTGTGTGCTTGCAGCCATGGCCCACACCTCTGTGTGTGTCTGCAGTGAACACATAGGCCCAGAGGCACTGTGACTGCCCCATCCCTGGCAGTGTTCAAGGC
>JANHGB010028573.1:0-36476 GCA_026283785.1 Coracopsis vasa | reverse complement strand
CTAACCCACAAAAAAAAACCCACAACCCCCTCCCCCCCCCAAATACAACAAAAATAGTTATGGTTTTCAAATATTATCAGGCAAAAATGAGATAAATAACTTTAGCCAAAAGCAGTAATGTTTTGGAGAAAGTAAGTTGTGAATTTATTGTAAGGATATTTTTTAGAATAATTGTAAATCAGTCCGATGCTGACATGTGTTAGGATGCAAATTATGTATTGGCAAGAAAACACCACTTATTGTTGAATAAAATTAGCAGAATTGTGAGACCATATGAGGACATATCACATCCTAGTAGTTGATTCTATGATTTTATGATTCTAGCTCCCTTAAAATCCATAACGTCCAGGAAACCACTGTGAAATCTTAACAAGTCCTGGCTTAATAATAGTGTTTCTGATGGATTCATTCCATGCCATGTAACACAAAATTCACTGTAAGGAATCAGTCAGGAAACAGGGTGGTGTTGCAGCAGCCTGGCTATGTGCAGTTACAGATCAGAGGGAAGACAGCCAGCATCATCAAGGTTCTGCAAACCTTCTGGGAAGCTTGTTCTAGTATCAAAGTCTTAATAGAGCATGACCTTGAGTGGAGAGGCAGGCAATTTGTGGGAGACTTTTGTTATGAATGATTGACTGCTCAGCAGTACTTTGAAAAGATGCACCCATGCAGGTCACACTATGCATGAAAGCTGCAGGGCAATAAGGTCCTTTACATACAAGCAGTAAGGTCCTTATATTCCAACCTGAATAATAGAAATACTGTAGAGCATACTGTTATTTTTACCATTTAGGATTTTCAGGTTATTCCTGACTATAATCTACAATTCATATAAATCCTACAGTTTCATAAGGAAGTACTAATTTTGTGCTCAGATTTTTTATTGTTTTCTGTAATAGATAGATATTGATATCCAATGATATGCTAGTTAGATGTGGGTTAGATTCCCATGGCTAAATTTACAAAAGCTGCTGAAGGAAAACTCAGCAGTTTGCTGTGTTAGATCTGTCCTTTTAAAATTCACTAAGGCTTGATTAGCCACTGAGAAGAGATTTTAAACATGTTAGCAAGCTCCTTCTTCTTTGTCATAAAATTTTGGGTTTAGGTATTCTAAAATGCAATTGAAGAAATAAATTAACTTCTTCAATAAAATATTTACTGGGGTCTTCTTTCATAAAGTTTTCTAGAAATCCTATGCAGTATATTTTCCACAAGCCACTGTACTCTTTCGAGCTACATTCAAACAACATACTTTAGCAATCAGTCTGTTCTGAACTCACCTTCAAATTTTGAATACCTGTCCTTTGTATGCTGTGTGTGTCCAGATGGAGAACTGTTGAAGTTGTAAAGCAGATATTTAATTCAAAGCAATACTAATAATCCACTCTCTCTGTTATAAAGCAGTTGTGGAAACAGACACAGTAGCAGCAGATTGGAAAAGGCAAAATCATGGTCCACAGCTCTGTAAGTAATAAATAAAAATAATAGGCTTGTATTTACCCTCTAATATATCTATTGCAATAGTTGTGGAAGAGGGGTGAACAAAATAAGCTGACAAGACCTGAGTATTTTCTCTAAGTGGCATGATGCTGTTGAGGCAGAATATGAGGCTAAACAAACTGCTGATCTCACCAGCTGCACATTTCTTATGTCCTCATCATAAACTTCTTTTGAAATGTAAACCGCTGAGTTAACATAGGCAATTTAGGACTGCTACAAATTGACCTAAAATAGCCTAGATCACCTTCACCAACTGATAAAACTGTAAACAATTAACCATTTCAGCTAAGTCTGTTTCTTCTCTTGGGCTATTACAAAAGCTTTACAAAGTTTGGGTTTTTTTTTTAATAAAACCTTTTTAAACACAGCTAAGTTAACAGAAACTAGATTTGATAATTTAAGAAGGAAACCTATTTTTCCAGCAAAGATAACTTTGATAAAAGATGTCTATTTCATAGAGTTTAGGTTTAAACCTAGGGTTTTGGGGGTCTTTTTTTTTTTTTTTTTTTTTTAATCTTTTGGGTCTGTAACTGGAGAAATTGGTAAAAGGATTGAATCTTTCAGTAGGATAGATTTTTTTTTTCTTCCCATTAATCATGTCCCTTTTTGTGGAAATCAAAACATGGAGAAGAGTGAAAGGAATTAGTGTTTTGTGAAGTTGAGATAAATTCTGTCTCAGAATATCTTTCAGTCCCCTCATTTGAATGTAGCCAATGTAAAAGGTTGAAGCTAGGATCACTACCATTGTTATTTAAAAGTAATTGTGTGTTCTCAGGCTGATACATAAGAGTGTAAATGAGCCCAAAGCTACTTGGGATTTTTAAGATGTCCTTGTCTTCTATTTGAAGAGTCTTTTACTGCCTAGAAAAAAACAAGTCACTTTATCGTGATAGTGCAAATGTCAGTGGACTGTCTTGCTTTTTCATAGGCTTGAAAAAAACCTTTTGACCACATCACACCTCATATAAGTAGCTATAATACTACTTGTGCAAATGAAGGGTAGAAATACTGCTGGACGATGAAGCTCTCGATGCACAGTTTTATCTGTAAGTCTTAAATAGCAACACTTCTTGCATCCTGTTCTTGAAATATTGGCTATCAGGCACTGATCCTAGTTCTCTATTTAACTGGGGTACAGAAACTATGCCTGTGGTGAGTCATATGTCACAGAATTCCATTAGCAGATTTCAAGTATTGACTAATAAAAGAAGTGCTCACTTTCCTGAGACTGTTAACAATCTATAGGATAATAAACAATACGTTTGGAATTGCCATTAATAGAAGATTGATGAGACTAAATCTCATTTGTAACAAAGTTATTGTTTTGCAAACACTTCATAAAAAAAAGACAAGCCTAACTCAATGAACAGCTCCTAATGAGTATTTCAAAATATTGATGCCAAGTGAAGTAATAACTGTTACGAAGTAGTAATATTGTTTTAGCTATATGGTTTAAAGGTGTAACAGCCTCCTTGTGATCTTCACTCAATAAACTCTCCTCACTAAGTCAACACTGCCCTCTGACGTTATAGGGCATATTTCCTGATTTCAGACCACAGGCAACTAATAGTATGAAGTGTAGGTGTTTTATGTTCACAGATCTGTGAAGGTCCAAGAAACATAGACAGATGGTTTCTGTATATATCAAAATAATTGTGCTTGTATCATCTGCCAAGATGAACTTCGCTGATGGATGTGGATATGCATCCAGTTAGTAGCAAAAAGATTTTTTTTTGAGAAAGTAGTAATCGAAGCAATCATCTTAACACTTTAAAGAATCTATACTTGTGCGATTGAAACCAGAATTATTTTAATATCTATTTCGTTGTTTCATCACTTAATGCTTTGACAAAATCTAATAATTCATCTTTTGCATGTATTTATGTGCCTGGGCCTTTCTCTAATAGTTAAGTCAGTTAAGTGAAAACTTACTTAATTCTTTTTTCTTCTGTTCTGAATATCAAATTTAAAAGCCTTTGATTTTTCCATGTTTGTGGAAATGTGAAAAACTGATGAGGTTATTGTTGAATTTTTCACTGTCAAAACATTTTTTAGGTATCTCAGTTGAAAAATGTATAGACGTCTTCATCTTCAGACACAGAGCTTCAACTGAATCTAGTAGGACTTGCAGGTTTTCCTGCAGTGAGGTTTTCCATTTTATTTTTTCCATTGAGAACTTCTCAGTCACATTTACACAATTCTGCTTGATGCCAGAATTGTTCTTTTGCTGTTGCTTATCAAAACATTTATCTTTCTGCAAAATGGCCCCTCTTCAGAATAATTTTAAGAAATGGATTAACCACTGCTATCTTTTCACCATGGGACAACAGTGTTATAATAGGCCTGATTACTAGTTGCTTTATAGCCTAATTTCTAGCTATTTAAAGGAAGGTTTACGTTAAACAGCTACTCAAGCAGGAAATAATTATATGTAGTCACTAAAGGCAACTGTTTTCTCCAGTTACAAGAAATACTTTTTTTATATAAGTAGACAGTAGAGAATAGATGTATTAGCTTTCTTACAATAATTTGTGAATCTCTTTAAATTCACCTCTTGGAAACATCTGATGACAAATAAAATAAGAATTGTTTTTTCCATTTTTTGTAAGAGAATCTTAAAAGACATGCCTTCACTAATTCTTAAATAACAATCAGGCAGATCTTTACTGAAGTTCCCTCAGTTGCCTATTTTCTTTTGATGACATCCATTTTATTGTCCAGTTTCTTTAGATTGTGTTGTCTTTCACATTTTCAACAACTTCCTTTCAGTACAGTAGTTAATAGGTTTTGTGCACTCAGAAATAGATTCTTACTAGTAAAAATCAGTTTAGGCCCATATAATGTAGCTGGCCAGGATTCTGCTTCATAATTTCAGGAGAGTCACAGTCTGCTGAAATATGTGGTTATCACAATGGCAACAGATCACATATTTTGTTGAACATTTATTTTCCTTATTATAGTTCATGTTCAACAAGCTGCTTTCCCCTTGGCCAGTCCAGTTAAGACAGCTCTTGTAAAGGGAACAGATTATAAAAGATATCTTTGAGAACTGTGTCTGTTATTGAACCTCAACAGTCCATGAAAGTATGCCTCATGAGCAATTTGGTTCTTGCTGGCCTAGGATATGATACCATCAGCCATTTCTTCAGTTTTTTTTCTCAGTCTCCAGCTGAGTAATATTTTGAAGTAGTCTTTGTCCTCCTGTATAAGCTGTGCTTGTAGCACAGCACAGTGTTTATTTGCCTAGTGACTCTTACCAGATGAGGCAAAAAGTGTCTTAGGTACTTCTGCTTCTCTTCATTGGCAAAGCATGGGAAACTGAGAAGTCCTTGATCAGGATAAGCACTACTTAGCAACAACTAAACCACCCATGTGTTAGCAGCATTCTTCTCAGACTAAAGCCAAAGCACAGCACTGTACCAGCTACTAGAATGAAAATTATCTCTGTCCCAGGCGTAATGAAACCAGGACAGCCTGACAACAGCAAAAAGGAAAGACAAAGTTCTGGAGAAGCTACAGTCTCAGAAAGTGTTAAGACATCTGAGGGCAGCAGACTGCTGAATAGACAGAAAAGGCAGAAGAATTTATAACAATTTGTGTCCAAAGTGAATGGAAGCAAAAGGCCATTTCTTACCATCCATAACTTCTAGAATGTAGCTGAAAAGACCTCTACTCATAGAGCAGAAGCCTCCAGTACCAGAATACTTAGAAAGCTTTCATTATGCAACCAAAAGTACATCTTTGTACAGACCTAAGTTATGTAAGACAAAATGAGTTACAAGAAACAACTTTGTTCCTTTCTACTGTTTAATTAAAGTTGCAAACTTTATTTATGTTCTCATTTTTGCTTGTTTGTTTTGGGGTTTTTTTTATGTCTATTCTGTAAGCCTGGAGAACACAGTGAGAAATTTTGTACACTGTTATGCCATGAGAGATCAAAGCTGAGATTTAATTGAGTTTATTAACGGCCTTTATTCCATATTTTATTCTAGGGAACACAGTATCAAATAAGTTATCAATGACCTGACATGAATAATATATTGTAAGAAACAAGTTCATTAATAGTCCTAAGTTTTAAATCATTTTGATATACTCAGACAACTGCAAAATAGATTGTGTTTTTCTTACAAATAGGAAAAACCTATATTTGTTGAATATGTCATTAATGAATAATTCAGCAAGCCTTAAAGAAAACTGAGTATCACAATTTTATTGTCACATGTCTTCTGTTGCAAGAAACACCTTTTCTTCTACAAGCATGCTTAATATCACTCTGTTGAATAATACAGAAAAGTGGTGGAACTTCAGTATGGATAAACTGAAGTTGTTAGTAAGGTCAAGAAAGGCAGGATAGAAGGTCTTCTTGCTGCGTACTATACAGGCACAAAAGACAAAAACTTTACGGGAGTTAGAAAGGAAAAGTAAATCAAAAAGCCTCAGTTTAGTTCTATGCCCTAAAAGAGAGAAATAAGGCTACTGGAAACTAAAGTCTTATTTTGATTTAAATATATAAATAAATGGTTTGGATTGATTTGACATTTTTTTGGGGTAGGATCTTGGAGAAGGGTTAGGTAGAGGGGGAGCTGAGGTCTACATCGTACAATGAAATCTGTTATCATTAGGAGATCACTGTAGCCTTGGCTGAGAAGGTGGATCGCATGCAGGAAGACTGAAGCAAGTGTAAAATGTTCTGGTCAGTGAGACTGCTGCCCTAATGTTCAAGGGACAGACACAGATGTGGATTGATTTCAAGCGGTCCTGTGGATTTAATAAAAGCAGAAGTGTATAAATAGAGAGCTGAACAATAACAAAGCACCTGCTAAGTTTCTTGGAGAAAATCAATTTTGTCCTTGTCTGCAGTTTCATCTATCACCAAGAAGAGGTTAATTATGCCACGCAGCAGCAGAAGGAATTGAAGTGAGAAAGCAGGAGATAGTAGAAACAGAGAACAATACCCTGTGTGCAGGCTTCTCTGGGAAAAAGGAATAGACATGTCTGGCTTAAAAATCCACCTGCATTACCCCACATGGAAGAATAAACACAGCATGTAGACAAGCTTGGAAACAGGACTTACCACTGTAGGTGAAACAATAAGATGAAAAATCAGAGTAGTTCACTGTTCAGCCTGTTGTTGAGATAAAAACACTAGAAACTTGTCTGACTAAGACTTATGCTTGTCAGAAAATGGTAACTTTAAACAGAGGGTGTTATTGAAACGCAGAACTAACAAAAAGACTTTTGTAGTTGCCTTTTGTCTGGTTTGTAGAAACTGTGCCGTATTCTTTGATTCTCTGGATAAAGCTGGAATAGTAGGTTCACTGAGGCACAGCAGGGGCAAGAACTGAATCTTACACTGCAGATACAGGGGGGTTTAAGTGAATTATCTCCTTTATATAGGAAACAACTCCTGAAAGGAGAAGTCTATACAAAGACAATATGAAGTCTAGTTGGAATCCATTAACTAGCAGTATTCCCAAGGGGTCAATATTAGGTCTAGTCCTGTTCCACATCTTCATTAATGATCTGGATGAAGAGGCAGAATGCAACCTCATCAAGTTTGCTGATAACGCAAAGCTGGGAGGAGTGGCTGATACACCAGAGCGTCATACCACTATCCAGAGGTACCTCAGAAGGCTCCTTGTACAATTCAAGAAGAGGAACTGCAAAGTCCTGCACCTGTAGAGAACCAACCCATGCACTAGTATGTGCTTGGGGCCACCCAGATGGAAAGCAGCTTTGCAGAAAAGGACCTGGAGGCAGAAAAGACTTTGTCACAGAAAAGAAGGCTAATCATATCCTGGGCTGCATTAGGCAAAGTGTTGCCAGCAGGTGGAGGAAGGTGCTCTTCCCCTATACTCATCACTGGTGAGGCCACACCTGGAGCGCTGTGTTCAGCACTATGTTCCTCAGGGCAAGAGGCACATGAACATACTAGAAAAAGCCCAATGAAGGCTCATAAAAGTGATTAAGGGACTAGAGCACCTCTTCTATGAGGAAAGGCTGAGAAAGCTGGGACTGTCTAAACTAGAGAAGACTCAGGAGAATCTCATGAATATGTATAAATAACTGAAGAGAGGGTAAGACAGGCTCTTTTCAATGGTGCCTAATGACAGGGGCAAAGGCAATGGTCATAAACTGAAACACAGGACTAGCTGTTGAGTATATCAATTTATGAGATATCTGCATAATTGTAAAGGCTCTAAAATAGATGTTGATGGCAAAAATTGTATGAAGAGTAGTTACATTTGAGAAAAGAAAAAAAAAAGGAAATATGCTTACAAATAACTTTGTTTAGGCACTTTTCCTCTTCAGAAAATTTACAGGACTGACTTTTATATCTTCAGCAAAATCCTTCTTAAGGAAAGAAAGAATCACCCATTTGATCTGCTGCAATTATGTAGAAATTTTGTAATTGTTATTACCATGATTATATATCAAATTTGTGAACTTAAACTGTAGTCAAGTTTACAGTAGTAAATTATAGAAATCATTAAAGCTGACTGTCATGTTGTCATATAATGGAAATAAGTCTTATTCAAACAAATGTGTTAAATGAGTAAGAACTAGCAGAGCAGAAAAGGCACAGACTTGGGGAATAAAATAAAAAAAATCATATAAAATTTTCCTCTGTCTTTGGACTCTTTTTTTTTTTTTTGTCAGCAACAGGAGCCATTTTCAGCAATACAGGTTTAAGATGGAGCATTCACTTCACTCAGGAGCAAGAGAACATGTTTGTTCTCCTACCTACTCCATTCTATTTTCTTTTACTGTTTTTATTGGTACTTTCCTGTACACAAGGGATATTGAAATTAAGGAATATTTTCTTTTGCCTTCACCTTCTATTTGCTGTAGCTGGAAATAAAATACATAGAGCAAGTTAGTGAAGAAAGCTATACATAAGCAAGCTAGTCTGTCTCATTTAAAATAAATTTCATTTTAATATGGAAAAAAATACAAACTTAATCTGTGAGGAGGAATGATTCTTGGGTCTGCTTGTGTGACATTATATACTTCTTGTTTTGGGGGGATCCAGTAAGTAAAATAAGCTTCATCTTGCAAACCTATTTTTTCAGAATTGACTTTAGATATTTTGAGGCATAGATTTACAGATGAATTCAATGTCCCATTAGTCAGCATACTGAAACTAAGAAGGTCAAAGAAAAAGCATTAAACAAAATTACTTTGTTTGCAAAAATGGATGACATTCATGTTCAAAATCAGAATGTAACCTACCCCTATGTCATATTATAGGGCTTCATTAAATCGAAACAATAAAATCTTTTCAGGCTATCAACCCTTGTCTTAGCATCATGTGCATCTGCAGAATTAAAATCTACTTTTCTGGTTTCCACTAGTAAACTGTTGAGGAATTCAGCATCTCTGTGAGTCATTTAGAGCTCTCTGGGGAGATTTATTTGCAACCACTTTTTTTAGTCATTTGTGTCACTTCTAGGCTGGTTCTATAAACTGAACATATTTGCAGCTGGACTCATGTCTAGGCGAGTGTCTGGAGCTTCCATTTTGGACTTCCAGATCATGGAATATAGAACTAAATCGTACCTTCAGTTCAGTTGGCTTCTGTAACAATAAGCAACATAGCATCACTCCAGATGTTCTTGGAGGTACTGCCTGGACTCCAACTGCCATTACAGAATATTCCAGGACTCCTGTAGCATCTGTACTTCCTCTGTCAGAACCCATGAAGTTCTTTCATGTGCCCTCAGGTGTCTCACAGTGATACTGAACACCTTCATAGGAATAACTGAATAAAGATATTGGTCACTATAAGTAAAATGTGAAGTAAGGTGGACAGGAATTGTGTCTAGCTCAATCCTTTAACAACATGATGCTTTCTAACATTTTAGTGGTCTGGCTGTGTGGCAGTGAAGTGTTCCTTTAGAACACTTCTACCACTGGCTACAATAATCTGTAATTTTTTTTCTAGTTCTGAGGAAAGACTGCATAGACTCCTGAGAAAATGGAGTAGTACAGAAAATAGATGTTTACTGAGAAATTTTAATCAACTAAATTCTGCATGTTCTAAATATAGTCTATTTTGCTACTGAGAAAAAATAGTGGGATATGAGTGTCTGGAACAAAGTTCAGCATGTACCAGAACTGAATGGGACTAAACTGAACAGGAGATGGAATCAAAAGTTTTAGTTTAACAGAGAAAAAATATGTACCTTATTACATGGAGAGCTAAGACTAAATGCAGAAATCCTGCCCCCCTGCAAATAAGCTGTCTGTACAGATTTAATAATATGACCATCATAAATTCAGTACTCTAAACTCATACTAGCATATATGTATTTAAATGAGTACATTTTTTCTTTCTTTTAAATGTTACCTAGATATGGTTTTCAATTTACTATATTGCCGAATATAAACTACGTGTTTAAAAATTAGAAACAGTTTTTCGATCAGGAATGGAATTTATACTCTATCTCAGGACTCACAAACCAATTAAACAAAGGGAGAAGAAAACAAATAAGGATTCCATGTTACAGAGGACAGAAAAAAATCTCAATCAGGACAAAGTAATGAGCAGAATCACAGCTTACTTATACTCATCTCTAGCAAGTGAAAGATGCCTACTGAGAATATAAATAAGGCAAATCAAATACCTCAAGATGTATCTGAAGAAATTTTTGTCTTATCAGATAATGAACTTGAGTTTTGTGATAAGAATTCTAATGAGTTAATTTGTAATACAGACAGCAATAATAAAGATAAAGTGACTCTGCTGGAAAGATGAAGCCCATTCTTTCTAAAGTCTAATCAGAAATTTAAGTGACAGGAAAAAAAGCCCATAATGAATACTCAGATATCTGATTTAATAACAAAACCTACAACTTTGAAAGAAAACTTTGATAATATCAATACTGAGATGCTAAGGGACAAATATAAGTTAATTATTTGAATTCAAACGTATTTCTTCAACTCAAAGGCAAAGCATTTCAAATGTGATCCTGCAAATTTTTGCAAGAGTAACCCTCTACACAAGTATATATTCAACCTCAGATTTTTCATACAAGACAAATTTATATAGCTACTGCTTCTGTCCAAAATGTCTCACTATTCATATGGAATCTACCATGGATAACTAATCACCAGATAAGATTCAGTAAGACTAAAAAGTAGATCTTAGCCTTTGATGATGATGAAACCCTCAGCTCCCTTCTGTATAACTGTGGACAGCATCATCAAATCTACAGCCAGAGAAATCTCTGACATTGATCTTCATAACTTACCATGTCCATTTTCCCCCTATTTAATATATTTAAGATAGAGACTTTTTCCAACTGTCTACAGAATTACAGATTTTACCAAGCTTATTTTTGCTTGTGACCATGGCAGCATCTTCTACTGTCTTCCACATAGCGGTTGTTCCTGTGATAGCCATTCAGAACACTGCAATAAAGTAATTTTGCTAGGTTAGAATGACCTTATTTCTTCTCCAGCTGTCTTTCTCCTGACTTGTCTTTGCTATCACATAGACAACTGTGTTGGATTAGCCTTGTCTTAAGGGCCAAAATGTCACCCAGCTGCTCTTTCACTCCACCTCCTCAACAGGACAGGAGGAGAAAATGTGATGAGAAAGCTTGTAGAGCAATATAAAGACAGGGAAATTGCTTACCTGTTGCCATCATGGTCAAAAAATACTCAACTTGGGTGAAAGTAATTTGTTTATTTTCAATTAAAATAGATTTGTATGGTAAGATACAGAGACAAATACGAAAACAATACCTTTCCCAATTCTGCCTTTCCCAGGCTCACCTTCACTCGCAGCTCCTCAACCTCCCACTTCCTCCACACCCTGCACACCACAAAGGGGATTGGGAATGAGGGGGTTACAGTGGTCCATAACAGTTGCTCTCTTTCTCATGCTTTTCCCCTGCTCCAAGTGTCCTTCCCATGGGCTGCAGTCCTTCAGGATAAACCTGCTTCAGCATAGGCTTTCACACGGGACTGAAAGGCAGCCTCTGCTCCAGCTCCTGGAGGATCTTATCTCCCTCCTTTTCTGACCTTGGTACTTGCACTGCTGTTTGTATGTTGCTTTTTTTATTTTTCTGGGGGCAGGGAGTGAGGATGGGGCTTGTTTTTTTGTCTCTTTGTTTGTTTTCCTTTTTCCCTGCTCCGCTCTCTGTATAGTGTTTTCTGACCTTTCTTAAATAAGCTTTCACAGAGGTGCCACTGACTTGGCAGATGGGCTCAGCCTCCGAGGGGTCTGTGGCGTGGATGGTTTTGTCCACTGCAGGGCAGCTTCTAACCTCTTCTCAGAGGCCACCCACTCAGCACCCCCATTATTAACACCTTGCCAACTGCATACAATGCAACCCATGTAACTTCCCCATCAAAAATATTTTAAGTCTACTTTCTGTCCACTTAGGTTCTCCAACTGAGACCTAGAAAGTTAAATCTCAATAGCATTAAGTTCATATAATCAGCCTCCATTTCTAACTGAAAAATAAATTTTGCTTGAAAAAAATTTTTCAAGCAGTTTTGCCAGGTTTCGGGGTGAAATTTTCCTATGAATATCACCAAAGGGATACTGTGATCCTACTTTATGTTGCACTTAAAACTTCTTTTTGCTTTGACATCCTCCAAAAAACTACTGGAATCCAGCTACAGTCCAGCTACTGGAATCTGAAGCCAGCATTATCTCATAGTTTTCATTCCCGTATCATCCCATCTTTCTTCACCTTCTCTGTCTTGCTTAGAAAACAATTTGAGTCTGTATCTTGTGCTTGTACAGCATTTAGCTCAGAGTTACTTGTCTCCAACTAGGTTTCCCTAATTATTAGGTCAATGAACTACTGTATTAATCTAACTGTGAGCAATCTCTCAGATTTCTTGCTTAAAATTAATCATGTACAGAAGTGCTTATGGAATTAATTCCTTATATTATATCAAATATATAATTTGATGTATTGTATATCAAACCTCTATAAGATTTGGTGTTTGGCGATTAACCAGGGAGTCAGTGATCTAGTTCATAATCCTTTTATTAGCATTTTCTGAGTAATATATTAAAAAAAGTAGAATGCCAGATCTTCCACTGATTCATATTAACATATGATTCAGTTGCCATTGTGCAAAAGACCCTGTTACTATTTTTTAAGAATAATCATATAACAAAGTCTTGTGAGGTAGATTTTTCCGTATGTTAAGAGGGACCATAAATTTCATGTAGTAAAATGGCAGCTGCCTAGCAGCAAAGAGCAATGTTTTTTTCAATGTAGGACAAAAAAAAGTAATCACAATAGATCAAATTTAGGAAAAAAAACAAAACAACAAAACACCAAAAGCAAAACTAAAAAAACCCTCACAGGATCATGAAGAAATGTCTTGTAATTAATGCACTGGAATTCAAAAAAATATTTTAAATACATTTCATTTAGCTTCTATATTTTTCACTTATATAATGAGTTATATTTAGAAATTATACATGTCCCATTAAATGACAATCAATTGTTCAATCTATAGAAAAGCTATAAGAAAATCCAGCTGTGCCAACCCTGATACTGACTATCAGAAAAAAAAATAATATAAAATCCTGATATTTGGTTAAATGTTGGTAGGTGCCTAAGTTCTATTTTCTCACAGTACTGTTGCTTATATTTGAAGGAATGTATTTACCCATTTCCTTAGATGTGGCATTTTTTTTTACTTTACTGTATTAACACACAGTCTTCAGAATCAATTAAGATAAAATGGGTGACTTCAAAAATGCTTATTAAGCAAAGTCAAGGTGCAATTCCTGGACTAGGTCATGAATATATTCAGCAAAAAGCATTGTAACATAACAAGCCAAGGGAAAGAAAAAGAGGAGAAAGTGAAAGGGAAATGGTAAGAGAGGAAAACTTTCCAAGTTACCTGCCAGTAGAAGAACAGGTAAGGATCTCCCCAGCTCATCATCCTCATCTATGTGTGCTCTCCGTTGCAGAAGGTGTTCCTCTGAATGATTTTTTTTTTACACAGTGACAATATGGTTTCATCAGGACTGTTTCATTGCAGTAATAGTGCTTATGAAAACATACTTTTATCAGGCACAGAGATTGTGCACATTAATTGGCTGTTTAGATTTCTGCATGCGCATTGTCAGTCAATGCTTATTGGCTACCTATATGTCTATTAACTACTAGAGTTATCTAGTAAGATTTATTTGTTGCCTAGTACAATATTATAAACTAAAAACTATGAAACAAGTGATGGAAAGAGAAAATTCCTATTTCAATGGAAATCACTTCCTACAAAACCTAACTTTACAAATGTGATAATGTTTCCTGAATCCTCAGATAACAGCCCTTTGGGATAAAAAACCTAAAAAGGACTGCTGCAGCAGGCTGGGGTTGTGATGTGGGAGGTTTAATACAAAATGAAAAGCAGACTTCCCCTCAAAGCCCACTGTTGTAGTCCTGCTCATAACAAGATAGAGTTCAATAGCCACCCTATTTGCCAGGTCCCACAAAAGCAATCTTATTTGTCATCTTTTCTTTCCTGAATAGATGCACCATTTAAACTGGTACATACTTTTTCAACAAATTACAAATGACAGTGGTAGCTTTGATTGGAGCTAAGTCAATAACTCAAATATGACAGTTCATGCACAGGCTCAACATGAGCTGGCAGTGTGCACTGGCAGCCCAGAAAGCCAACTGTCTGATGGGCTGCATCAAAAGGAGTGTGACCAGCAGGTAGACGGAGGTGATTCTCCACCTCTACTCCACCCTTATGAGATCCCACCTGCAGTACTGTGTTCAGCTCTAGGGCCCCCAACATAAGAAAGATGGGGATCTGATTGAGTGAGTCCAGAAGAGGTACACAAAGAGTAGCAGAGGACTCTCCTATGAAGATGGGATGGAGAAGATAAGGCTCCAGGGGACACCTTATAGCAGCCTTCTAATTCCTAAAGGGAGTCTACAAGAAGTCTGGAGAGGGACTTTTTATGAGGGTATGTAGTAACACGACAAGGGGTAATGGCTTTAAACTGACAGAGGGTAGATTTAGATTAGATATGAGGAAGGAGTTCTTTACTATGAAGGTGGTGAGATGCTGGAACAGGCTGTCTGGAGAAGCTGTGTCTGCCCCATCCCTGGAAGTGTTCAAGGGCAGGTTGGATGGAGCTTTGAAGTAACCTGGTCTAGTGAAAGGTGTTCCTGCCCATGGGAGGGGGGTGGAACTAGGTGATCTTTAAGGTACTCCTTGCAGCCCAAACCATTCTATGATTCTTTGATTTGCAGCAGAAACAGATAATTTCAAATGTCTCAGGGATTAACTTACAGAAGACAAAAGGGGTGCATGATACTGACTGTCCAGACAGGAATTCATTTTACTCCTTATAGTATGAATGCATTAGAAATCATTTTTATTGTTCCTGAATGTAGTTATTATTCAGACAGTGGGAATTTTCTCCATTTATCTTGTAGATTTGAAATACAATCAAGAATGCTAATTTATTATTATGCCAAAGATCTTTTTCTTGTTGCTTACTGCTTAACAGGCAATTACAAAAATTTTGAACAGTTGGTTAGGAACTGCCTGCTAAATTCAGTTCTAAATGTTTTCAGAAACTAAACATAAAAATGGTAGCTAAGGGTAAAGTTCATACACATGAAAACACCTAACAAATACTTATGGAGAATTATTAAATATACCCACTAATATTTTTCTTATATTCTTGGAACATGTAAAAAGCTGGTTAAAATTCACAATTGCATGCTCTGCTTTTCAAATAGAAATATGAAAAAAAGTCCTTTTCCACATATCTAATAATGTTTCTTCAGGTCTTTGAGTGTAGTAACACTTTATTAAAGGAGGATTTGTATAGTTATGCAGATATTTTAAAAAGTGATCAGCGTTGCATAAAGGGTTAATTTGGAGACAGTCCATCATGTTCAGAATAGGTCAATATTGCCAAAGTAAATAAATTGACTATCCTTGAGTTACTAATCTCAAAATAGCCTGTATTTGTTAGAGTAGCCACAATACACCCTGATACTTCAACTGCTGATCTATCCCCATTCTGCTTCCTCTCACACAAATTTTTTTTTTCAGCGATACTTAATTAGTTATTTGAATTTTATATTGCTGAGTTTCATTCCTAATGACTACTGGGAGGACTGGTCTATCTTTTGCAGGTACCCAGAGACAACTGTGAAAAGTCCTGGGGAGATTAGCTGCATTCAAATAGACACCTATTACAAAAAGGTCACATCCATAGAGGTTTTTAGACACACAATTTCCTATGAAATCACTTCCTGTAATAAGTACTGGATAGTGAAGCATTAAAACAGGAGTCAGAAAACAAAATGTAGGCTGTGCTGTTAGAAGCAGATAAATTATACAAAAAAGAATTTCTGCACATGATGGGACTACAATCAAGTGAAATAGCTGTTTTACTATAAATTAATTTTAAGATTTTAAGTAGTTACTACTCTGCTAAATAATATTTATTCTTAACATAATATTAATAAAATCTTTAAGTATCTTAATATAGTCTTAAGATTTTATAAGTAGGTACAAGGCAGTTTAACAGTAATTTAATATAACCTTTAAGATTTCAGAAGCATGTGTAAGGTTTCCATAAATCTAGGTCTGCACGTGCTTTAGTATTTTTTTGATTGCTTAGAGATGTGAAATAAAACCAACTAGTGAAAAGAACTACTTGATTCTGCCAAGGTCAGCGAATAAGAGACCACATGATGAGGAACCTAGTGCCCTACTTTCAGCGCAGTCGGGGGCCACTTCACTCATATGTGCCTTGTTTTCCTACCACTACAATGAAATCTGATGTTTTGTAAAGTGCATCCCTACCTACAGTCTGAAGCAAAACATTACAAGAGCTGGATACAATTACAGCACCTGACTATAGCTGGCATAGGTCCTTCACACGTCAGATGTGGGGGCAGCTGGTTTCAGCATAAGTACAAGAGTTCCTAAGTACTGTTTCTCCTTTGAGAGCTGAAAAAAAAGGAGAAAATTACTTGGCTAGAACAGTGACAGTTTTACAGGGTTGAAATAAACAATTTTATATATAATAATTATTATCCAAATCCTACAAGTGAGCCAGAGAATGTGCTCTGAACAATATAGTACTTAGGACTATAGGCAAAATATCAAAAGTGTATTCATACTTTTGACAGAAGGCAGCAAGAATAAAAGGGTCATCTCATGTAAGAATGCCATACTTAAAACATTCACTCCTTTTTTCTTTTCAGTGACATACTACTGCAACATGTTCTTTTTTTTAGCACAGCCTGACCTATTATCAACAAGCAGCATGTAATATACATGTTCAGGGGTTGGTACTGAATGAGGTTAATTAATGGTTCTTTTTACACAAATGTCTGGAATTAAAACAAAAAGCTCAAAACCTGCAATTAACAGTGGCAAGTAACCTACAATTTTTCCAAATCCTCTACTAATTTTTGATTATTTTCCCCTTCACATTTGATTTCTTGCCATTTTCTTTGACCTCTTCACAGCAGAGATGAAAGTCTCATTGTTAAGGCACGAGAAGAACCATGTGGTTTCTTTACCACCAGGGACATAACCACATTAACTTCTCACAGTCGAACAGTTTGTGGGTTACTGCTCACCAAGACATAGGCTATTAAACATCCTTCTTCACCAAATGCATTGCAGAAAACGTACTTGAATTTAGTGTCCCTGATATCAATAGCTGTCAAATGAATTGCTATTAACTGAGAGTGAATGAATTGGCTTAACACAAGCCTCTGGCCAGCTATGACTCCGATGTTATTTAATGAAGAAAATGAACAATGTATTTCAATCACAAAGCTAGGACTGCAGAATTCAGCTTAGGAGTAGCATACATCTTAGCTTGCAATTTCTATATGAACCGTTCTGAAAAAAAGGGGTGAATAAGCAGGAAATCATTTATGTTGCATTTTCTGCAATTATAGTCTCTATGGACAGCATCCTGAGGGTCTGTTCTCCTGTGAGCATGCAGAGGTATAAGACCTCCTGAAATCTGAACAAGAGATCTCTGAGTGAAATCTGAACTGTGACCAGCTTTAGAAGCCTGCGATTGGCAACCAGACTGTTGTGTTGGATTCAGAGCTTCGTTTCAGTGCCCCTTTGTGGTGTTTGAAGTCCTGATACCATATAAATTGTTTCTTTAAAGCAAAAGGCTTCTCTGTTGGAGACCCTTAATATTGTTGTAACTAAGGGATGATGAGGGGGAGGAAGCCAAGAGCTGCTGGAGGGAAGAGAAGGAGCAGAAGTGGTATTTCCATAGTTGCCACTTTAAATATGACAGTGCTAGTACATGATGTTTCTTGACAAAAATTATCACTCAAGGCATTTAAAGAAGGTATTTAATGTACAAATATGAGAAGTAATGCTAGAAGGATCAACAGATCTTTAACAATCACTCTGTGAACTATTAGGATTTTATGTTGCCCTTTTTCTGGATTATGTGCAAGCAGCGAGGGAAGTACTTTCAGGGCCCTAACAATCTTCTGCAGTACATTTAGCAAGACAAGTCAGGATCCTTCTGTCAGTATTTGAAACCTGCAAAATATTCAGAGGACAGTAAGACAATAAAGTTACACCTAGTTGAAACAGAAGTAAAAGTGATAAAGGGATCCTTTCAAGGTCATACAGTCAGACAAAAGAGTTAACTCTAACTTTCCAAAATTCATTACACTAAATTCTTTCCTGACAATCACAAAATAAAAGTATTACTTTGTGCTCCCAGGATGTAATTTTAGGATTCACAAATGATACGTGAAATGCCATATGAAGACGATAGCATTTTATGTCTCAAGATTCTGCCTACGCTCCTGAGCTTGCCACACGCAAACACACATATAAACTGAATTATACCAGCATAGTTCCTCTTTCCTTAGCTGAAGTCTGTAGTCTGCATCTCTAGGTTTTGATCTAAGGAATTATCATACATATTTCAGGCACGCAACACAGTGGATCAACAGCAAAGATCCTCAGACTCTTCTCACAGTGAAAGAGAAATGTCTTAGACCCAATTGCTATATTCCTTCCTAACCCAAAGTAGCTACATGGATGAATGAACCCCTTTGCCTTGTATGGCAATTCAGTGAGTAGTTTCTGGGAATCTCTGTGCTTCCTCAACTTTCTGTGTGACTTTGAGCCATTAGCTGACCTCAAGATGAGCTGGACTCCTAAGTCACAATGTACCCCATGTCCTTAGTATGCAGGTTAAATTGTGTGCTGTATGCAGAATCATTGATGCAGTTCTCAAGAGTATACTGTGATTTGTTCACAGATTGTCACAAATGTAGACACCCAAGAGCTAGCAGTTTATTTCAGGCTGCCCATATGCATGAGGGAAGTTGCTGACAGTATGTTACTCAGGCATTACTGACAGGGGACCTTCATCTTCAAATAGTAATGAAATATGAGTCATACTTATTCAAAAATATGGAATGAAAGTCATTCATTTGACTATGAAAAATGTCTCTGCATACTTGGGAAAACAGTCATTATAATTAGAACTTTAAAAATTGCAGGTGCAAATTTCATTTTTTATAAACATGAGTATTTTCATATCCAAATGATTAACTGCCTATCCATGCCCTAAATTAAGCACATAAATACTGCTAGCTTGCCATCCATATGGTACATCTTCACACATAATCTTTCCTAGCTCAAAGACAACTTTGTGTACATTTATTTGGAAGCCCAATAAGCAGTTTTTGCCATTTTATGTAGGAAGAACAACTAAAACTAGAGTGTTTGGTTAATCCTTAGTTCATTGATAATAAAGGCATCCCTTATGTTAATTGCAGACAACTTTGAATCTGCTGACATGCTTATCTTTCCTAGGGATTTTTAAAAAAGACATATTCTCCAGCATGCCAGAACAACTCCTAGAATAATCCTGTTGATGTTAACAAAGATGTACTGAAAGACATATGACCAAATGGATTTGTAACGGCCATAATCCAGGCAGTTCTGCCTAGAACAATAGAACTTTGAGAAACTAAAGCAGAAACATTTGTGGGAGTTGTTCAAATTATTCCTTCTCATATATACTTTCTACTGCTTTTCAAGTTCTTCACAGTCTCTTTTATCTCAACAAACCCAAACACTTGTACATTTCCTGAAGATCATCAGCTTTCTGTTGATATTTGCCAACTGAAAGACGATAATCTCTCTTTGCTTTATAATTTGGCTCTTACCTGTTTTTATGGCTTTACTTTTTTTCTCCATTTTGTAAGCTGAGCTGCTCTTCCAATTCCTTGATCAAAATCAAACAAACAAACAAACAAGCAAAAAAGCTTTTTTCCATGCTACTATATGAAAGTATCTATTTTGATGACCCATGAGATACATTGTCATGCAAACAACATGTCTATGCACATCCTTCTAAGCAAGCGTTTATACTTTTTTTCAAAAATCCTCCTAGCTATAAAAAGCACAGCCTTTTTCATTACTTTTTATTCCTCTTCACAACATTTCTTTCTGTATTTTTCTTACAAAAATAGATATATTAATGAAATTTCAAAAATCATAAAAAACTTATCTTCAATGTCTCCACAGATTTAGACTCTCTCATTCTTTCTAAAGAACATTCCTTTGTCCTATCCCTCTACTACAAACAGCAAACCCCTGTCTTTCAGGAATCCTTGACGTTCTTAAGTTGAACTTCTCTTAAGGTAGTTTGGAGACACAAATGTAGAAACAATCTTCTCAAATATAAATTCTAGACTTTAATCATAAAAAGTGCTAATGAAGTTGTTATGCTTCTAAAATGTTTTCCACAGTTGCAGCACCACTGGTGGGTTTTAAAGCTTCTAACTTATATTGTGAGTGTCCTTACGAGATCAGGAGAGGAAAACAATTCATAAGGACATTTTTCAAATAAAGTCAAAATGTCCAGACATTTGAATTAAATCAGCAAAATTTCTCTCTTTCCTCCCAGCTTAGTCATTATGAGTAAACTGATATTCCCTTAAAGCAACCTGTGACAGAAGGGCTTCTTGAATGTATTTCAGTTGTAGGAAATAAAGCCTGATTTTTTTTCTCCATTTGCAGAAAAACACACAGAGATTATTAAAATCTTCATAGACTTTAGTATTCTTATTTTTAATCATTGTAGTGCTTACATCAGAAAGGTAGACTTCACACAAACACACGGTCAGTTTCATAAGAAAGTCAATTAACTGAACTACAGTCTACTTTTTTTATATAAATTAATCGAGTCTACTTCTTTCTGGGAGATCTTCCAGCTACATACCTGATAGCATTTTAGGCTTAGATACTTAGATTTACTTGCTGCTGTGTAATTTCTATTGTTTTCCAGGTTAAAACAGTCATTTTTTTTCCTCATCTTGTAACAAAGTCCTTCTAATAGCTGAAAATGCTCACAGAAACTTTCTTTCAGCTGAAAGTTACTACTGAGATGATAAGAAGCCTGCATATCTACCCCTGCCAAAATCAGTTCTAATCTTCCTTAGCAAATTTGAAATGCTTGATCCAAGAAGCACACTGACATGAACATGAAAACTTTCTGCGTCCTGCCATGGATACTTCTGAATCAAGGGATGACCAACTTAAATACTGTAAGAATCCTTTAGGATCAAGGTTTAGCAACCTGCAGATTCACAGAATGCTTGTGTTTGTTACACATCTTCAGAAATATGCAAATTATTGTAAAAATTTTGTGTCATATTCATGTATCAGGTTCTATTAAGGGAATATTTTATGGTATATTCTCATACAGTTTCATATATTAGCAGTTTATGATTCTATTTTTGTGTCCTAGAAACAGTAACAAGTTAGATAGGCAAATGAGTATCCTACAATTTCATAGTTTATGTCTACATTAGAAAATACAGGAGACTACCAGATTTGCAGATTTGAAGATCTGCATGGCAAAACAGCTGGTGATCTGCTCTTTTCAATGTACACCCTTTTGGAAGGTTTTACTTCATAGCAGTTTTCTGATTTGATTGACTGAACTCACTTTAGCTGTTGGAGCAAATCTGTGAGTTTAGATTTATCCGAAAAGAATCCAGCTTTTGTACTCTGATACTAGTCTGTGATGTGAAAAAATATATAATAAATAGAAAGGATCAAAAAATTTTATTAGAGAGTACATTCCCTTTCCAAACCAGTATATTAACATAGAAGTACACATACATATACACTGGTATAAACAGCTACATTTTCAGTTCTTCACAAACTGGACAATAAACTTGTTTGCTAAAACATGCATAAATACTACAAAAAGAGACCAAAGCAATGATTTCAGGGTCAGACTGTTAAGAAAAATTCTAAAATGCATTTTGAAAGAAGTACTTATTCACAGAGATGTTTAAATATGCTAGTTTGTTCCCACATAAGCAGATGCATTTTGCTTGCACTAATGCAAAACATATACATACCTGTTTCTAAGTGGAAGTGAGAGGGAATTCCTCTAGCATTACTCTGCAAATAAGTTCTCAGCTAAAAAGATTTTAAAGTGTGGACATATAAATAAAAATACGTCGCTATCGGTTGTACTTGAGGAAAGTGAATGCAAACTAATTGCCCCAGTAATCTTGTTCATGAACTAGAGATATCTCACATCTCAACTGAATTGTTGACACAGAGATAAAAAGAGAAATCACACAATCAAACAGAAGAGCATAACTGATATTAAGTGTCTCAGAAGGCACGTGAAATATCTGACAAAGTCAGTGTAAAATAATTACACTTATCAGAAATACTGTGGAGACTGAGGAGCTTTCTGCCTAGCTTAGCACAAAGATTGCTGTTCACATGGTTGGTGTTTTTACTCTGCAGTTGCATACACAACTTTTGCTAAAGAAAGACACTTTTGGATTTGTTTAATTTAGAGTGATTGTTACAAGTCATAGTGGCCTTTAATATCTTGCAATACTCTTTCACTTGACTGAGAACAAATCAGTTATTTGTACAAATTTGTGGAATAGAGCTTACTGTAACTTGTCTGTGTTTTCTAAGTTTGAATAATAAAAGGATAATTTATGTCCAGAAAATATACAGAGGTAGCTTTAATATTCAAGTGGGGCATTTACTCTTTAGATGAATCGCATGAAGAACAATTCCTCTATTTTGAGGGAAAAAAAAAACAACAAACCATCAATTTTGCAGTAAAAGGAAAAATCTCTGGGCAAAACTTATTTCCTAGACATGAACTTCAGAGGAATTTTGAATCCTTCTTAAAACAAATACACATACCTGAATCTCTCTTCTGGACTCTCCCCAGGTCTCACTTAACACCTCTCTGCCCTATTACGATGGCCTCTTGCATTCTCCTTCACCTTCACATAGGATGTAGGGTCCCTTTGTAGTGCAGCTTCAATAATCTGTCCATCTGCACTGCAATTTCATACCTTCCTTGTATTTGGAACTCTTCTGTGGGGAAAAAAAATACCTTCGTATTGTCTAGAAAAATGTGAAAAATGCCTTTAAACTACACCACAGCTCACATAGCTGTGCCATATCTCCCCACACATGATAAAATAACTATGATGATTAGTACTATATGTCTGCTGACTAGATTTTTTTAATAAAGAATTCAAGTCAAAATTCACCACTATGCAGCCTACTGTGTCTCTGACTGGTGTAACTTACTGCACTTTAATAAACATTTCCCTCTACTGAAATAAGTTCAATTTGCATTGTCCAAGCTGTAGTGGGTGCAGTAAAATACATTTACAAGACAGATTTGTTATTCAAACTATGCATCTGTGACTCAGTGTGTGCATATAGCAAATAATTTCAGTAAAGAGGTGTTATCTTTGCATGGCACTGTAGAATACAGTTGCACTGAACATCACATTATAACGATATGCATACTAATTTTTTTCTTTTTCTCCTACTGTACAACAAATTTTATACTTCATCTCACTGTCATTTGCCTCCAGTTCTTGAAAAAAATCTGTAACTTTACTCAAGTGAAGAAAATGAAGGGCAGATTGATTTACGGAACAGAACTTCATAACTCACAAAGAGTTATAAAGCAGGTATGTTTATTGCGGCACCGCATGCAAGGAGGATCGCTCCAATTATCTTGCACACCTAGAGCTCAACAAGCTAGATATTTATTACACACAAACATATATATTCATTAGATTTCACAAGCATAGGAGGCGATTTCTCGAGAGGAGGAGATTATTACAATTAGTTCTAAGAACTCATTAATACCATTCTCCTCCCCTCTACGCCTCTGCACTGTCATCTGGTGGTCTTGGACCAGGGTCTTCTGGATGAAGTAAGAGGTCTTCCTCGCCATGCACTTTTCACCTTTGGCACAGTTTCCCCAGCTGGCAACCTTAAGTCTTTTAGAGACTAGTTGAAACAGGCTCCTGTCAGACATTCATCTTCTTGAGGGAAAAAGGTCCCTGATTTTAAACAATGTGTTTCAGTTACCTATTCTGCTCTGGGTTATAGTTTAACTACAAGACTATCAAGAACAAGAACATACTTGTTCCCTGTACTAAGTTAAGACAATCAATAAATAGTTTGAAGAAAACTCTTAACCCTTTCCTTAGTCTGTTACTATTTCTCATATTAAGATGAATTTGGACACTAGATGTTATACAACTCTCTCTTTTACAGTTCAGTCAGGACTGGATTATCAGGGCATACTTATGCTTTTGTTTGTTTGGTTGGTTTGGTTTGGTTTTATTCTTGTCATGCCTTTCAGAAGAATAACTCCTGATTAACCAACAAGTGCTATTTTGATGAATGCTACTACCTCCTTTTTCTCCATTAAGCACACTTAAAAAAGTAATAGACTTGTGGGAGTATCTGTAAAGGTGTCTTGATGCACTCATTCAGCAGACCAATGCAGGAACTTAACAAAGAACCCCGTAATGTGACTGCTGTGGTTACAAGACTTTGTATGGAGATGACTTTGAAATTTACATATCTGAAAAAAAAAAAAAAAATCATATTCAAGACTTCCCAAAATGTCAAAATGTGTCTTTGGCTTTACAATGAAGATGGTAACAGTAAGGATTCTAAGAAATTAACTTTAAACCAGTTCATTTGTTATTAGCCAATAACACTCAGTATTATTCCTACATCCAGACCAGATCACTCTGGTTTGAGGTCCAAATGTTATAGTCTTTATTTACAGTTTTATTAATATTTTAATACTATCTGAGAATAGTAATACAGAGTTTAGATATGCACTTTAAATAAAGGGTTTCAAAGAAAATTAATATGTTTCTTCACACCAAAAATAATGGAAATGCAGACAAACAGCTCCACTATAAAATGACTATATTCAGGCAGATGAACAACACTTCAGCAAATGACTTGTAGTCCTGATGCCACATGGCTTGTGTTGTGTGTCAGGATCCTGGGGTCTGACCCATCAGCTTCTGTGGCCTGAGAACCCTCTTTGCAAAAAATAGTATCTATCTGGAACGTGTTCACCTTATTCAAACAGGGAAATAAAAGCATGTAACAAATCCATGTGCATATTATTAATCTTTTGCAAGTACATGATAAATGCTGTTGCTATGTCATAAAAAAAGCAGCACATCTAACACCTGCTGCTCTTGGTGCTTCAACTAATTGCTCTGTTAGCAGATTGCTGCTGACTTCAAAGACTGATGATTACACAGCTAGTGATGGGGAGGCTCAGCAGAGGGAAGGAGACTACTGAGGGGGGATAAGCAATTAGCAAGTATTTTCACAGTCACCAAAGAGGGTGAGAGCGGTGTCTGAAGATTACATTAAGTTATGTTACATTACATTGATTTTTAAATGACTACTTCCAGGCATGTACTTACAGTGCTTTACAGACAACACTTCTGATGGGTTTTTTTTGTTTGTTTGCTTGCTGGTTGGGTTTTTTTAGCAGCCAGTAAAATGTTAACTCTCATTGTCTTTTGGCAAAGCCACAGGAAGTTGTGTCAAAGCTTCTTTTCAGCTCTCTACTAACATGTGATAGATAAGTTACACCTCTACTGAGTTTTGCATATTTTTTAAACTAATTAAGTTGTGATTTGGCAACTGGGGAAGCAGGGAAAATAAAAATAATCCGGTAAATCTAAGAAATCCATATGCCCACATCTTAACATGCCTGAAAGCCACAATGATTTGGAAAATTGATAAAAGGATTTAAATATCTAAGAAAAAACTTAGGCCTCTCTGCTTACATTGGATATTAAATCAAGTATAGACAACTTTTGATCTAAAAGGTTATCATAGATTTCAAAATTTGATAAGGACCTAGGTACAGATTTAGAGCATTGTCAATCAAATTATTTTTAAACAGGCAGGATTTAAATACTAGCTTCTGACTTGCGCATAACACCTTGTAAACATAAGACTATATCAGAGAAATGCTTCAGCTATTCTCACTTGAGCTTTCCTTGATTTGAAACCAAGGGGAAGTGCTCCTGCTGTAACTCACACTATAAAACTGAAAGCAAACATTTAATCAAGTCTCCATTTATTCTCAAGTCACTGTTTTCTAGAATATCATACCCTTCATATGGTAAGCAGTATTCCTGTATTTTATTCTACACTTAGGGAAACTATCGCTGTCTTTGCCCTCAATCCTGTCCTTCAGAAGAACAACTCCTAAAATTTGACTCAATTTTGAGTTCTCAATCATTTTCTTAATTCAGACTCCCCTGAAGTGGAAGCAAACTGAGAACAAAGAATGATGTGACAGGAGTAAGGCAAAAACCAGGATAAAAATAGAGCTTAATAGAATTTGATAGGTTTGACTTAATAGAAACTGGGTGACAGCTATAATGGCAATGGTACCATCTATTTTGCTCTCATTTCACATCTGATTGCAGTAACTTTCAAATTCCTTGAAAAATCCCAAATGGCAGTAGGAACTTTTCAGTGTGAGAGATGCAGGCAGTGCTAACAGTATAGTTCAAGAACTTAATTCTTGTCCACATGAGAAAAAGATGTGTCGACCAAGTCCCTGTCCAGTTAAAATGCTTATACTAGAACAGCTCCAAACATGTTCATTTTTCAGAAAGTTCTTGTACATTAGGAAAATTTCCTATGTCATTAATTCTGTTTGAATACAATTCTATTTGCTCTTGAAGCATTTCAATAACCAGCCTTTTGAAATAGAACTTTCCTGCTGGCATCACAGGAAATACTTTCAGAACTCCACTTCATCAAAGGTAGAGCAGAATGCAAGACCCTGTAGCCTCAGCAAGTAGACAAAACTAGGAAAAACTGGTCATAAGAATGAACTTAAAGAGAAATCTGCATTTTGCAAGTAAATGTTTTTGTCACTTTTGGTGGAAAATGGATCCCATTACCTTAAACAAATGCATTTCAGGTATAGCATCAATGGGAGAAGTGGATGAGAGAATGAGGGCATTAGCTAAATCATCCATCTATTATTTTGTGCTGTGTCTTATAATAAAAACTGTTGAATAGGAAATGTAGAGATGAATAAGCTGGTTTTGAGACAGTACTTCAAATTAAAGGATTGTAGGGTTTATTTCAAGTGCTGTCAGGTAGCAAAACCGATTTTCAGAAACATGGTTTTTATTGCCAGTTTTGAAACAATGAAATTCTACATGGTTAATGGAAATGTCTAAATAATGTGCTCAATATAAATTTGCTGTATAAAATCAGATGTTGAATAAACAGTTATTACTAAATGTTATGGGAGCTATGACAAGTAATGTGCTAATGTTCCCAAAAAAAGACTTAAAATGCAAATTCAAAGAATAATTGATTCCTTCTTTCCAATTAGTCTTTACCTTATAATTCAACATGGTTGTGTGTGGCAAGACTCTTTTCAGTAACTTATGTACAATCTATTCTTGGAAAGGAAACATTAAGGCACTGTACATTTGAGCAAAGGCACTTCATTTAGGATCATCTTTGGCTTCACTCACAAAATCACAGAATGGTTGAGATTGGAAGATGTCTCTGGACGTCATCTGGTCTAATCCCTTTGCTCAGGCAAGGCCACCTCGCGCTCAGGATCCTGTCCAGATGGCTTTTAAATATCCCCAAGGATGGAGACTTCATGACCTTCCTGAGCAATCTGTGTCAGTGTCTGGTCACCCTCACAGTGCAAAAGTGTTTCCTGATATTCAGAAAAAAATCTCCTGTCTTTTGTTTTGTGCCTATTGTATTGTTTATGCCTCTTTAAAATGTTTATATATAATACTCTGGGACAGGATCAAAGGAAGAAAAATCCCTCAAAATTATAGAAGCTTGCAAATACTCTGTTTTCAAACAAATATTATTTATTTCTTCTTTATATACTATATTTCTGCCTTTTTCACCATCTTCTTAATTTCTTCTTTCTTTCATATTATCTACTGAAATGAAATTCTGAACCTTGCCAGGCTAGATAATTTTTGCATGCATTTACACTTTAGATTCAGATGGCATCAAAAAGACATTGAATTCTAAGCATATTCCGAACATATTTCTCTGATGCTTCATAAGACAAATGGGGTTTATTGTGTCCCTAATGTATCTCCAGTGACGTCAATAGGGTTACAGAAAAGATCGGCTTAATCTATTTAACTATATTACCTAAATTAAAACAGAAATTAACAGAAAAAAAAATTTATTTTAGCAACTCGTAAAAACTCCATGCAAAGTAGACATTAAGAGCAATAAAGTCCCTTAAATGAATGTATAAATATATAAGTATATGATAAATCTCAACTTTGCTAAAAGCTTTATCTAACATTTATGTTAAGAGTATTGGATGAAACAAGCACAAGTAAAATCAGATGCAGACAGCTCTTCCTGGGAGTTGGGATGATTTGTAAATGAAATCTGAAGTGTTGTCTCTGAGGTGGCTGCTTTTGTAGTATGGTTGGATTTGACCATTGACGTAACATTAAAAACTGTAATTTACATGAGTTCTTTGAGCCCAGCATTTTGAGTGTAGGTATTTTGAAAAGAGTAAGTCCAAAATAATATTTTATTCCTATGACTACCTGAGGCAAAAGCCAAGGGGAAGATCCTGATAAATACATGTTTTATAATAATATCTATTCTTTCAGCTGGCTCCAGAAATTAGGCAACACTGCTTTCACAGACTACAGATGTCTGTAAAGAAATATAAGCTATTTAAGTAGATCTTTTTCCTAGCTCTTTCAGCAAGAAACAGTAAGCGCTCATCCAAGTAAGTGGGGAGAGAAAAGAAAAAAGTTTGACAAGTCTCCAAAAAATGGCAATTAATTTTAATTATTTTTTCCCTTCATTGAGTTGCACAGTTCATGTGATGACACCTCATTTGCAAATATCCATGGAAAAGATAAGAGCAATATCTCTATCCATCTAACAGAAACATGTTTCGAATGATTTACATATATATATAAAGTATATGTACATTTATATTGATTATTTTAATGCAAATTATTTATGTGAAAAAATACAGAATATTCTTTGGTTCCAGTGCTGTGAAATAGTGACAGACAGGAAAGTTAAAATGTCCTTTTTCTGGTCTTCTCCATAAGAGTCCAATTCCCATCTCTCAGAGACAACCACAAAATGTAGCACAAAACAAGGAAAAGTGAAAATACCAAAACCACTTAAAAATAGTGTCTTCTTTATGAATTTTGCATTGAATTAGAAGCTCTGGTCACTCACTCTCCTTAAAGCATTTAGTCTTAATGAGTATTCAGAATCTTTATCATAGATAACATGAACACAACAGGCGGATAAAATCCTGCCCTCAGACAAATGGGCACACTTTAACTGACGGCGGCTAGGACTTCAAGCTGCATGAAGTTCCTGTGCTCCTTACTAATGCTGCCGTGCTGAATGCTACAAGTGCTATAACAGGAAACAGACTGTATGTCTCTCAATTACATTAGAAGCATCTGATCTCATTTTACGTCTCTTGATAAACCTGCTTCATCTAGCTATATGTAATACCCCCAGTGGAACTCTTCCTTATTTTTTACTGAAAAAGCTGAAAATAAATACATATTTATTCTTATACTTTCTTCTTTCCCCTTGCTAAATAGGATAAAAATACTAATCTTCTCATTCAAGTAGCACAACTAAGCTCTCATGAGGCAGAGCACAAAGCCCACAGCATATCATAGAGGTTAATCAGTGACAGCCAGGAGCAGAGCTGAGCCTTGCAGCCCTTGCCGAGCTGTGTGCTACCATTTTCTTGCTCAGTATACTAGACAGCAGTCACTAGCTGCCTAGACCACCCTTGCAATCACACATAATGTTTTTAACACCTACCCCTTCATCAGAATTGTAAATACCTTCCCCCTCTTTTTAATTCTTTCCTGGCATTTGGTACTACCAGGAAATAGCAGCAAGAAAACACTTGGGTTTTTGTTAGGTTTTGGGTTTTTTTCCTATAAAAGATTACTTGCTCTGAGCAAAACTGTTTTCAAACTTCTCCTGTATTTTGTATGCGACTTCCTTCAATGGGATGAAATAATATTTTCTTAATTTCTGCTTCTAATCCCATTTTCTTTTTCAGTATTTTCCTGTGCTATTCTTGATTAACGAAGCAGAAGGATTTGCAGACACTTTAGATAAAGTCAAAAGCAAAGGGAAGTATTTATAGCTGAAAACATACAAGAATTTCAGCAAATCCTACTCAAAGAATGGATAAAAGGACAGAATTTTCCAAGAAGTTTAGTGACAGCTTTTCCAAATTTAGAAAATGCAGTGCCAATTTCAGGAGCTATGATAACAAGTATCTCAAGATCCCTTCAAAAGAACCTGAAATCTTCTGTTACCTTCATTACCCCATTCTTGTGGATGTTCTTGTTTGATGGGGTCAGTGGGAATACACACCAGAGGAAGCCTTCAGAACCCTGCAGAGGGAACAAAGGTCATTTGGAGATACATCCCTTATAGTAAACTTTGAAGTACAGCTTAGGTAGGAGATTTCTCCCTTAAGGAAGGAATAAGAAATTTGCCCTTCATAATAACCTGCTGTAAATTTGTTTGGGATCAGTCATATGGAAATATGGCCTCTTTCATCCCATATATATGCTCTGATATTATATATAATGTTGGTAGTCTGACTTACCTGGTAATAGCTGTGTCTCCAGGGTCCTCATGGATGCAAATGAGTAGGCACTTTCAGGTCAAAATCCTTACAAAATCTTTCTTTGTGTTTGAACATAAAATTCATGAATCTGGATTCACAGCTATGAAAGGCTGTAGATTCCATGCAGATGTATCTTTCCTAGAGAAATATGTCTTACGGTCTATAATTGGCTATTTTATTTTTCTGGGAAAACTAAAACTATTAGTTTATAAGACACTCTGCAAAACATTCACTTTTCAAGCAAGTAGGCTGGCTGACAGAGAAATTGTATCAATTCCTTAACATGATATAGGAAGTGACTTTACCTAGCTTTAAATGTAATACAAATTTCAAGTTCCTTGTTGCAATCACATCAACTTCCTTTCATAAGAAAAAAGTTAGTGTATGCTAAGCAAGTATGCTGAAATGGCTTCTTGGGTTGATACCGTGTGCTTTGAGTAAGAAACATGTGTCATCTCATTTAATATCTTTGCTTGCTTGATACACCAGATACAAGCACATAAATCTCCTCAGGTTTTCTGCACAGAAAGATCATTATTTTTTTACTTTGGTGGTTATTGAGCTATTCAGAGGATGTTGGCTGCAAAAGAGACTACGAATTAGGTCTGGTCAGGAAATGAAAGATTTCAGGCTGGGAAAGAAGAAAAATATTCCTTTCCTACCAAATGCATAATACATGTCCCATAGCAGTTTGTGATGTCAATAACTTATCTTATTGGCTACACAATCCACATGTTTTAGCCTGTTTTAACTATTTTTAGTTAAAAGCATGTATGTAATTGAAAAGTGTTATAAAGTATTGACTACTGTACAGAAATCTGCTTCATAATTAACTGTGCAGCTTTAATAAAAAGCGGCTTAGACTGTTCCAAATGGAGAAAGACAGATTCATAGGTTTTGCAGGTAATAGAGTGCTCAAAGTAAGCACTGAGGTTCAGGGCATCAAGGCATTTCAAAATGAAATGTCTTATCCCAAATGAACAACATGACACTTATACTGATTCACATAAAGATGCATCTTTAGTGCAGCTTTGCACAGCCTCCCCAGGCTGTGGGTGACCCAAAAAGTAGCTCACTTTGTGCTCACAGACAGGCTGAAAAGAGGTAATGGGTTGAACAAGTCCACAATAAAAATGTAGATGGCACGGCACAGCAGTTTATGTGCATTACTGATACTGCTGCTCTCATCTTTGTGGGAGTTTGAGAAAACTGCTCCATATGAAGCATAGGCTCACAATGTCCCGTTTGGGATTCTAATGATTTTTTAATGATAGTTTGAAATTCTGCTGCCCAGTCATAGGTAATACTTACTACCAAAACAAACAAGAACACTAGCAATTTTGCTGATGGGGTGCTGCCTTTAGTGGTGACAAATGGTAGAAATGACCTGTGCAGTACTGTCATGACAGGGCACTGCATCTTTCCTGAATTATTTTGTTAACTTAGGAGGGGGAGCTTGCTGTCTTAAGTCTGGAATTGATCTGTGTGATGCTAAAAAATGAGCCTGCTGACAACAAAATGCAACACTTCAAAAAAATATCAGGTAAAGAATGAAGATCCAGATTTTACAACACAAATATTCTTTTAAGGTCTGGAATAGGGAGCCTGTAGGACAGGAATGTTTGGTCATTAGAGTGATAGAAATAGGATGGATTTTGTCAGTAGCTAGTAAAGATGTTTTCTGTGAAACTTTTTTTTTTTGATTCTATTCATAAGGTTAAAGGGCTAAATCCCACCCTGTTTCTGTATAGTTTGAACAGTGAAAGAAAAACCAGAGTCTTGTAGTGGTTTCCACAATTCTAACAAAACAGGCTTTTGAGGACTCTTAGCAACCCTATCATCAAATCAGTTTTCTGATGTTTTTTTTAAACTGTGTGGTAGAATCTCTGCAAAGGCTGTTTCAAATTAAAAAATTTAAATCTTATAATTATAGTATGAAATACAAACATGAGTCAATAGACTTTCAGGGAGAGGAATGCCCTACTGAAAAATCTGGTAATTTCTCTTGCAGGCTGTTGTACTCTTTTTCTCTCAGTCTTGACTATTCTTTGGAAGACAGTGACTCCATGAATTTGGTTAGAACCCATGTTTTCCACTCTAAGTAAATTATAACAATGAAAACATTAAATGAAACTGGTGAAGGGCCTAGAGCACAAATATGATGAGGAACGGTTGAGGGACCGGACCTGGGGGTGTTTAGTGTGGAGAAGGCTCAGGAGGGACCTTATCACTCTAAAAATACCTGAAAAGAGGATGAAGAAAGGAGGTGGCTGGTTTGTTTTCCAAGTAACAATCAATAGGACAAGAGGTAACAGCCTCAAGCTGTGTCAGGAGAGGTTTAGACTAGATATTAGGAAAAATTTCTTCACCAAAGGGTGATCAGGCATTGGAACAGGCTGCCCAGGGAAGTGATGGAATCACTGTCCCTGGAAGTGTTCAAAAAACCATGTAGATGAGGCCCTTAGTGACATGGTTTAGTAGTGGACTTGGCAGTCCTGGGGTGAAGGTTGAACTTGATGATCTTAAAAGTCTTTTCCAACTTCGTTGATTCTAATTGATTTTATGATTCTATGGTTCTGTGAAAAGGCTATTCTCTTTCCTTCAAGTCAAACTGTCGTACAGCTAGTGAGGAGAAGCAGCATGTTCCTTTCACTCTCTGTCACAACAGAAGTTTGGGACTCATCTAATATGAAAATTTCCCTGGCTTTCTAAGATAATGAAACAAGTCAAAAAGTCAGAGGAAAATGTTGTGAGGGAAAGCAACAATGAAAATATTACCCATTCTGAGGAACATAAGTGACCACTCAAGATAATACAGCCAGGAGTGCTGGTGCCCAGAGAGAAACGTAAGCATATACAGAGAAACAGCTACAGTTAGAAATAACTCACAGAAACAGAGAAAAGCCAGGGGCCTGTGAAAGTAATTCAAAGGTGAGAAGCAACTGCATCAGAATGAACCAAACCCTACCTCTCTAGAGAAGTCAGCACTTCTATCACAAAAGGTAATAATAAAAAATGTTAAATAGATCAATACTGTAGTCCCGTGAATCAACTTCCCATCTAACTCGCCTACACCAAACCCACTCATCATCACCCCAGTGCTTTCATCCTAGTCATAACACATTATCTAACAGTCACATAATCATAATAGTGCTGTCTCAGCCCAAGGACGTGGTAAAACCTTCCCCAGGATGCCTAAATGATATGTTACCTTCCCCAGACTGTGCCTCTTCCTTCCAAAGCCGTTGAATGCATTATCAAAGAGGCTCAGGCTGCTATTTCATTTCAGTTGTTTTTTTTTGTTTTGTTTTGTTTTGGTTTTTTTTATTGATGGGGTTCCAGTTCAGGCACCTATATTTCATTCAGCTAGACAGCATAACGTAGCAAAATGTAATTTCCTCTTCTGTCCCCTCCATTTTACAGGTAAAACACTCAGCCCTTCCAAGAAAGAAACAAAGAGACAGGTGAGACAGATATCACTGAATAGCCAACAATTTTAGCCGAATTAGGCAGGATCTCATTATTTTCAACAAATATTACGACAGGGTGTTTGGGTAGTTTAAATCAACAGAATCTTTTTTGTCAGAGTAGATTCATAAATTCATAGTAAATTTCCTAAAATATATGACTGCTGAGCAGCTGCTTACCATTTCTCTAAAGGCTGCATTTCTGTTGTGCTTTGGGGATAATTTTGTGTTAGACCACAACATAAAACCACTGGTTCAGACGGCTACATTCAGTATCTGTATTTGGTGCCCTTGGAAATACCTGGTGTCAGAGAGAGAAACAGCACTGCCGCCTCCTCTTTCCACAGATCAACAGGAATTACAGATGAAAAACAATAACTAAGATTCTTTCATAAGTGCTTACTATTTTGTTTGGTTTTACAGAAAAAAAAAAAAAAGGGAAGATTTGAATTTTCCTTATGTGCTAATTATGTGTTGCATTTAGTTGTTCACTTTGCTAGACAAGTGCAGATTATGCAGCTATGTCTGTCAAGAAACTAAGGGCAGTTAAAGCCTCCTTCTCAATATAATTTTTCCAAGGCACGATTTTTTTTTTTTACATTTTCCTAATAACCCAGAAAGAACAACATGAATTTCTGTAAATCATTTGATGCTTTCCTTCCTGTTTATGTATATTAAAAGGAAACTGGATTTGCTTATATTTAATTTGTCTTACAAATTGAATTTGCCTTTTACTTTGTGGCAAATGCACACTAACTTTCTCCCATCTTTATTTTGTAGCTATTGCACACAGTCTTGCTGACTTTCCTCTTTGAAGCAAACTTTCAATATTCTAAAAATAATTTACCTGCAGTTAACAATATTTCCACTATGATCTTGAAGCATGTACATTTTAAAATAAAAGAATACATGTAATAAATATGCAATTTGCATCATACTTCCTGTATGATTTACTACACAGTAATTTTCCAGTGCACAGAAATAAACCTGTAGCTATTAAGTCTGGTTTTCCTCCTAAGGTAAGTGTTCCATATTTAGGAGGACTGGAATGGTTTTATTTTGTCCCTATAAGTCAACTTTCCAATTCCTGAATCAACATGACATATATATTAGGGCTTTAGATGCCAAAAGGGAAGAAGTGTCTGTGTGTGTGTTTATGTGTTCGTGAGTCCATGTGTGTGTTTGTGGGCAGCTGGTGAGTAATGATTAATGATGATCATTGTAATTACAGCCCTTGGTATTTTGGAGATTCTCATGTCCCTAGATCTCATGATCTAGAATAGATAATAAATGCAGTACACAGCTGCACACTTCAATTTAGATGTCTTCTGCCTGATGGTCTGTGATCTGATTGTCAAAAGCAGTTGTCTCTAAGTCACAGAATCAATGAACCGTTAGGGCTGGAAGGGACCTCTGGAGATCATCTAGTCCAATCCCTCTGCTAAGGCCACCTAAGCAGAAGTCCACACTTCTGTTTGAAATCTAGGTGCTCAGAAAATATTTTACATGTCAGGACGTCCTTTCTATGTTTTTGTCACAGTGGATATTTACACTACTATTTGTTTACAATTATGAATTATTCCAGATTATCACTTAATTAGATAAATTATATAGGGCAGGGTTGAATAGATCTGCTAAAATAGTCTACAATAAGAAGCTGTTACAGATAGGGAAAAGAGCTCTAAGTGCTGTGATGGCTGAAAATTTGTATTCATTATATTTATTATACTATATAATATATTAATTATATTATACGTTTAATTATAATAAAATGAGATAATAAAAAGGCTTTACTATCAAGATCATTGTTTTTCTTCCTTAATCCATCATATCCCCCTATTTTATTTTTTTTGGGGGGGGGGCTGGAGGAAGCAAAAACGAAAAAAAAAAGGAAAAAAATTCAAAATTAGTATACCTCAGTGTTACACAGTTTTGGGGATTCTTATCAAAATTAATGTAACATATCAATCATCCATTAAAATGTAGACCTTTAATTCACATTTCTTCAATTTTTTTACGTGAAGCCATAGAGCTTTTGTACATTTGGTCAATTGCTGAGGTGAGAAGCTCGAGAGAGGACGCCTTCAACGTTTGAGCAGGGGGAAGCTCAGCGTCCAGGAGCCTCAACTCAGACCGGCAGCAGCCACCGAGGGAGCCTAAAGTCCTCGACAGGGCTTGCCCAGGAGCCGGCAGCTCAGCTGATGGGAGCAGTGACTCACAGGGAGCGGTGCCAGGAAGAGCGGCACCAGCCCTGACTGGTTGAAAACCCGTCCCAGAGACAGCGTACCAGAGAGGCAGTTTGCGCGGGCGGGCAAGCGGGATGGCGGGCATTCGTCGTATGACCAGGGCCCGGTCTGGGAGTTCTGTGCTGGCTGCCCCGGCGGTGGCCAGCGTAGGCACCCAGACAGAGCCGATGAGAGGGGAGGCTGCAGTGCAGAGCTCTGGACACTCGATGGCAGCAGCGAGCGGCTACTGGGGCC